>CAUYUD010049928.1:0-11008 GCA_963575295.1 Alouatta caraya | reverse complement strand
GATGGGGTCTTCTAGATATACAATCATGTCGTCTGCAAATAGAGACAATTTGACTTCCTCCTTTCCTATTTGAATACCCTTTATTTCTTTTTCTTGCCTGATTGCTCTGGCTAGAACTTCCAGTACTATATTGAATAGAAGTGGTGAGAGAGGACATCCTTGTCTAGTGCTGTAAGTTGTTCTTTTACTTTCTTGAATGTTTCCTTTAAAGCAGAAAAGTTTTTCATTTTGATGAAGTTCAATTTATCTACTTTTTCCTTTGCCATTTGTGCTTTTAGTGTCATATCTAAGAATTCTTTGCCTAATTCTGAAATGTCAAGAAAATTTACTTGCATGTTTTCTTCTAAGAGTTTCATAGCATTTTTCTCTGATACTGCTTTTTTCTAAAAGTTTTATACTTTTGCCACTTACATTTAGGTATGTGATTCACTTTGAGTTCATTTTTGTGTGTGTATGTTTTGAGGTAGAGGTTGAACTTCACTCTTTGGCATATGGATACCTAGTTGTCCCAGCACCATTCGTTGAATTTCCATATGAATTTTAGGATCAGTGTGTCGATTTACACAAAAAAAGGCATTTGGGATTTCAGTAGGATTGCGCTGAATCTGTAGATCAATTTGGGTGATACTGGCATCTTAACAATGTTAAGTTTTCTGATCTGTAAATATGAATGCCTTTTCATTTATCTGGGTTTTAATTTTTTAATTGATGTCTTATAGTTTTCAAGATACATACTTTTCTTTTGTTAAACTGTATTCCTAAGTATTTAATTGTTTCATGCTATTTTAAATGAACTTGTTTTCTTAATTTCATTATCAGATTGTTTATCCCTAGTATAACTGATTTTTGTATATTGATCTTGTATCCTGCAACCTTGGTAAACTCTTATCTTTCAAATAGTTTATCTTTATTTATTTATTTATTTTTTGGGTAGGATTTCTGAGAAGTTTTCTGTATACAAGATTTTGTCATTTGAAGATAGAATTTAACTTCTTCCTTTCCAATCTGGATGACTTTTCTTTTCTTGCCAGACTTCATAATTTCTGTTAATCAATTAGATATAACAAGTATTTTATTAGTGTCTTATTTTTCATTTCCTTGGTTACTGATGATATGAGCAGTTCTTCATATCTTTAGGGCTACTGATATTTACACTTATGTGAAATGCTGTTTTGTCTTTAGTCAATTCAATTTTTTCTTTTTCTTTCTTTCTTTTTTATTTTTATTTTTTTTGAGGCAGGGTCTCACTTTGTGGCCTGGGCTGGAATGCTGTAGTGCGATCACAGCTCACTGCAGATTTGACCTCCTGGGCTCAAGCTATCCTGCTGCGTCAGCCTCCTGAGTGGCTAGGACCACAGGTATGTACCACCATACCCAACTACTTTTTTATTTTTAGTATAGATAAGGTCTCACTATGTTGCCCAGATGGGTCTCAAACTTAGGCTTAAGTGATTCTCCTGCCTTGGCTTCCCAAAGTGCTGGGACTATAAATGTGAGCCGCCACACCTGGCCTCAGCCAATTCTTTTATTAAGCTCTTCACTGCTGACACACGAAGAGCTTAATAAACGACAAATAAAGAGCTTAATAAATGACAAATAAAGACAAAAGTGTGTCTTCCTTTCTGACACACTTCATTTTGGCATGTGTCAGAAATGAAGAGCTTAATAAAACAATATATATGCCAAGTTTCCATATTTACATCTACATCTATATCATCTATATATATTGAGATATGGCTTTATGTGCTATTTGGTTCATTTGGTCAGTCTATCTATACTTGTACCAGTACCAAACCACTAACGTCCATAGCTTTGTAACAAATTTTATTTTGTATGTGGTAGGAGGCAAATACTTCTGACTTTTTCTTTTTTCAGAATAATTCTGGCTGCTCTTGGGGTTTAGGCCAGGCTCACTGGCTCACATCTGTAATCCTAGGACTTTGGGAGGCCGAGGTGGGAGGATCATGTGAAGCCAGGAGTTCAAGATCAGCCTGGACAACAAAGCGAGACCCCCATCTCTACAATAAATTTTTAAAATTTAGCTAGGCATGGTGGTGTGCACCTGTAGTCCCTGCTTCTTGGGAAGCTGAGGTGGGAAGATCACTTGAGCCCCGGAGTTCAAGGCTGCAGGGAGCTACAATCACACCACTGCATTCCAATGTGGGTGACAGTGAGACCCTGTCTTTAAAAATTAGATTTATTTTTGTCAGATAAATCCAAGGAATTGCAATAAATCTATAGGCCAAATTGAGGACAACTGACACCTTTAAGATACTTAAGGTATTCAAGATATATTCAATCTCTCCATGATTCCAATCTTCTTTAATTTCTTTTAATACAGTTAAAGTTCTCCAAATAGGACTTATACAGCTATGCTTAGATTCATTCCTATACACTTTCTATTTTGCTATGTTAGCAGAATTGTTTTTTAAATTATATTTTCTGTTTGTTGCTGGATCATATATTTAGCCAACTGCTAAACTATCTTATTATTTCCAATAGTTTCCTGATTCATTTAGGTTTTATGCATAGACAATCACATCATCAGTGAATAGTATCAGACTTGCCTCCCTCTTTCTAATTTGTATCCTATTTCTTTTTCTTGTCTAGCGGTGACCAACAGCATCTGTATTTTAGTGTTGAACAGGAGCAGTGATAATGGGCATCCTTCTCTTTTCCTGATTTTTAAGAGAATCCTTCCAACGTTTCACCATAAAAAATGATGTTTGCTCTAAGTTTTTGATTAACATTCTTTATCAGGGTAAGGACATTCCCTTCTATTCCTAGCTTATTAAGATTATCACAGATAAGAGTTGAATTTTGCCAAATGCTTTTCTTTACCTGAGATGATCACATGGTTTTTCTCATTTCAGTGTGGCAATGTGATGGATTATATAAATGGATTTCTAACATGAAATCACCTTTGCACTCTTGCATTCAATCCAGCTTGGTTGAAATGTATAATCATTTTTATGTACTGCTAGATTCTGTTTCTAAGTTTTAGTTAGGAATTTTATGCTTAAAACCTAAGATTGTTATGTAATTTGCTTTTTAGTGTTCTTAGCTGACTTTCATATCGAGACTATACTGGCCTTAGAATAAACAGGGCATATTCCCTCTTTTTTTCTTCTCACAGATTTTGTTTATTATTGGAGTTATCTGCTCCTTGAACGTTTGGTAAGAACTTGACCAAAATCATTTGAATCTGATGTTTTCTTTAATAAAACGTTTAAAACTAAATGCTATATTTATCTAATTTTTACAGGACTATTAGAGTTTTCTGTTTCTTCCTTCATTTAATCACATTTTGTAGAAATGTTTCCATCTTTCCATCTTATCCAGATTTTCAATTTTACTGGCATAAAGTTATTCGTTAAGTTATTTTATCTTTTCTATGTCTTTTGACTCAATCAGCAGACATTTTCCTATTTCCTCCTTCGCCTGTTTGTGTCTTCTCCCTATTTTTCTGGCCAATCTTGTAAAAAGTTTATATTTTGCTAGTCTTTTCAAAGGATGAAACTTTGCATTTGCCGAATTACTGTTTTTTAATTAAAACCTCTAACTCCCATGGCATCTATGTCATGATTCTCTTCTGTTCTCCAGAGACCTCTCTGACAATTGCTTATTGCTCTGTAACTGATTTTAAATAATTGCCCCATGCCATCTGCCCTTTCCTCACCATGGCAACCTCTCCCTTTTCAGTCCATTCTGATGGTAAATCATCTTTTTGTTGATAGGACTTCCAGCTCCATCTCTAGCCTCTACAGCCTTGGTACCCAGATCCAGATGCCTCTCTGTGTTGTCACAGAGGCACTCAGCTAACTAAACTCAGTCATTTCTCCTTGAGTCTGTCCCTCCTCATCTTAGTTAGTTGCACTTACATTTAGACACCCAAATAAGAAACTTAGTATAATTTCTTAGAATCCCTCTCTCTCGCTCTTCACAGTCCTGCCAACTTTTACTTCTAGATTTTCACCTTTCTCTCCTGAAATTTTCCAATAGTTTTCCAACTTATTTTCCTATTCACCTTAGATATTTCATTTTTGCTGTCTGATACAGATCCACCCACCACCTTTCAACTGGTATTCTATCTAAAATATAAATACGATCATATCTCTTTATAATTTAAGAAGCAATTTTCATTGCTTCTTAGCAAATACTAAAGTTCAAGTTCCTTAACGGTGCATACAGTACATTCAGGGCCAGGACCTCACCTCTCCAGCTTCATGTTTCTCTTCTTTCCCCTCCACCCTTTATGCCTCTGTGAACACCAGACTGTAGTTTCCTGAATATGCTATTTCATACCCTGTATTTCTGTCCCATTTTTTTTAAATGAATATCATTCATTTCCTTGGTAGGATTTTAATCATCTTGCAATCATCATTTTAACATCACCTCCTACAGGAAGTCTTCCACAAAACCTTAAGAAATCTCAGTTTGGGCCAAGTCACATTTTTTTATCAGTTTATACACAATTATTTTATTTCTCATTATATTATATTAAAATTATCTATGCAACTAGCATATAATAGGATTCAAATTTAGCTTCCTTGAGAGAACTGGATCGTATCCCACCCTTCTGCTCCAAGTCTGTATCATAACTGTTGCCTGACAGGCTCAGTGTGCCTCACAGGAGGGGAGCAGCAGCTGAAACCGACCAAAGGAACAGAGGAAAACAAAATGGGTAGCCTTGCCTCTTCCCTGCCCATAGAAGCTGGCAGCTTAAATCTCAGGAATCTCAGGCAAGAATAGATTAGTTGCTATCTAAAGTGTCTAATTTGAGAATGGAGTATGGGACTTGGAAGGCAGAGCTTCTAGACAGGGGTAGTTCTTGACGTTTGTGTCCTAAAGGAAAGGGAGCCATTTTTGGCTTTGTAGGAAGAATCAGAAGCAGAGACTATAAGGGATCAGGGTTTTCAATAAACCAAGCTAGGGGTGAGGGCCTGATTCAAATCCCAACATGTATCTATGATGGGAACTGAGACCAAGGACCCAGGTTGAAGCCTGGGGAATAAGGACAAATGTGAGCAGTAACTAAGGAAGTGAGGATCACGACTATAAGGGCTCCGCAGGAGTCAGTTCAGTCGAGGCCCAGCAGATGCTGAATGTGCAAGCTGCATTTCTACACTCTTGAAGAAGCAGCCCTCAAAAACCACCAGCTTGGGCCCAGCTGTCTTCAGTGACTGGGCCCAATCTAAGTGCTCTAAGTCATTCTCTCTTCAGTCTTAACCTCTCCAGTCATCAAGGAATGGTACTTTGATTCCTTAAATGGAAGTAGCCTTAATTAGGACCTATATTGTCTAAACACAGGAGCTCAGACCATTTTCCGAAAACAAGCATGCTTTTGGCTTTTCACAGAGATGCTCTAAAATAGTGGCTCCAACCCAGGGGCCTTAGATTTAGGAGGCATCACAGCATTATCAGAGGACCTGACGAAAAGCCTGTTTAAAGAGCTTGGAGTTTGTAAATAGAATCTCTGTGATCTTCTGCTGAGTTTTTCAAACTGTTTGGTTTCTTCTAACTAGGCCTTGGCAGCATCACTGCTAAACCTTCCATCTTAGTCTAACACCCTCCCATTGGGGATGTACCTGACATACAGTCACCAACTGGCCTTTTATTTCCTTTCAGACCAAAATCAGCATTGCAGGCTACCCCAGCTATATCCCAATTACACTTTATTTTGATCCGATTTGGAATGGGGGGGGAGGTTTAATCTCCATATGATTTTGGGGGGGGATTTGATTAAGTCTAATGTCAGATTGATTTATTACAGCATTAGTGTAAATCTTCTCAATTTCACGAGAGGAAAAAATCAATAAAAGGATGACAGTAGAGATGAAAAATAAAACAAGAAACCAAAATCTTGAGAAATAATTTTGTAAAGCTTAAATGTCTGTTAATGGGCTATGGCATTTAAAAATATTTCTCCAAACAGGATTAGAATGAAGAAAGAAAGTAGGAAAGATGATGCCAGAGTAACAGGAGAAAAATGCTTTTGAGCTTTTTCTACTGAATCAGCCACCAGGATCTTGTGGCCCAGGAATCTGAGTTAAAGGCTCCCTGATTGCTTTTGATAATCAGCAAAGTTGAGGAACCACTGTTCTAGCTAAGAGAATACAACGCAGAGCACTTTCCTAAGTAAAAGAATAAGGACAGTAATTTATATAAAACATATAATTTCTGCTAACCACTCCTGCCATATTATCTAGTTTCTGTGATAACTTTTTCTCTGAAAAGAACCCAACCAGTTGAGACTGGCTATTCTAAATAGATGAATATCATCAACTTTGATAACCCCTGAAGAGTTTCCATAGTAACACAGAACAATGATAATAACCATCTCAAGATCTAGCTAATAAGACTGCTTAGTGCACTTAAACTGGCTTACTTTCATGGTTTTAAATGTAGTAAAAACCAAACAGTTCAGCTCTAAGGAGTCAAACAGCATTGCTACAAGAATATTTAACTAATTATGTGTTCCTCCTAAAAAAGACTCAAATAAAATAAAATGAAATATATTGTTTAATCACAAAAGCAAGTAAAATACATAAATACCATTTTCACCGAGTCCGCAACTCTCTGCATGTAATTATTTATCTAATTCAAGTCATGCAGCTAGGTGTTGGAATTAACTTCTCCAAACTAAATACAAAAATGAAAAGTCATTTTTGGATTTGATCCCTATTCATTTTTCAACCAAATATCCAAATTCATTTCAAATTCACACAAGAACTGCTGCAGCTTTACCTAAATCAGTTTTCTACAAGTTAAACAGCGCTCCTACACTCAGATGTGATTGTGGAACTACTTTGATCTTCATTCCCAAATTTATTGCTCTGTGTAATCCATGACAAAATATAATGTGATTTACTATATCTCTATATGACAGCCCAGCAGCTGACAGAACTTAATAATTTAGCATAAGCAAAAAAACCTTCTGGCACCAAAATACACAGATCGTAATGGGAACTCTAGTATCAGTTTACAATGAAGCCTATACAAGCTGATCCTAAGAACTTCAAAACAATTCTTTTTTTCATCATGCATTTAATAAAGGATATTTTTATTCCTTAAGCATGCTTTGCAGCTGCAAGCAAGTAATTCTGGAACATTTTGTTTTTGTTCTCATTAAAACAATGCAGAACTAGTCATAGACTGATGTCCCTTTCTCAAAGTAAAGTACTAAATTTCTCCATTTAGTTTCAAATAAGTGAGGAAATCTATTATGTGGGAGCTAAAAATGCTAAAAAAAAAAAAAAAGTAAATTTACATTGTGTTATATTGTATAAAAAGCAGAGATTAGGTAATTAGGTACCACATAGAGAACCATCAGAATTAGGTGAAATCAAGACCTGTCTCTGGAGCTGCTGGAGCTGAAAATTCTCTGAAATTCTCTCTCCCTGAACATGAGTCTGCATCCATGGCAGGCAATATCAGACCAGATGGCCCTTAGATCTCTTTCAACTCAAGATTTCCAAGATCCCTGAACCTGCTTTAGGAATCTTAGCAGTTTCTTTTTACTGAAAAGAAGGAATTTAATGTCTGTAGTTGATATAAAACATACAAACTCCATAGAAGAAAGTTCCTAAATTCAATCTAATTCTAGAGAACACACACACAAACATAATTGACCTGCTTTTATATTAGAAGCAAGAATGAAAATTGAGTGGATTCACAGTAGAGATTGGCCCCTTTCCCCACACCTGACCAGTACTAACATGTCCAGTCCTCCTGGAAGAAAGGGTTGGCTGTTAGATAACCTACACTGCCTTGTACAGAGATCTAAATTCTATCTGTTTTCACTCCTTTACCAGATGATTTCTGAACTTCAAGTAGAAGATCATTTTGTAAATTAATAGATAGGGCATTTATTGGGCCCCCAATACATACTTTTAGATCAGTGGCTGCCAAACCTGTCTATGCACCAAAATTCCCCATCCCCCAAAATTCCCACTGAGCAGATCTAGGGCAGGGACTACACATTTCTCTTTTTAACACTCTCCCCAAGTGATTCTAATGCTCAGGCAGGGTTTGGAAATTCAGTTCTAAAATATTGTTTAACTCCTTTTGTGGTGTGTACTGTACTTTTAAATCCTTTAGAATGGCTTGGTGTTAATGACAGCAATTAATATTCACAGTCTACATACTTTATATGTCTTGTAACTAAATAAGCAAAAAATACAGTTTTGTAGCTTTATCATATGACTTTTCCACTCTAGGTGATTTAAAAAAAAATGTGTTCCTCTGTAGCTAACAAGGGAAGTGAAGGAGCTCATCAAGGTCAAAGAAAGTTATAAACCACTGCTCAAAGAAATCAGAAATGACACAAATGGTAAAATCTTCCATATTCATGGATAAGAAGAACCAATATCGTGAAAAGGGCCATACGTCCCAAAACAATTTATAGATTCAATGCTATTTCCATTAAACTACCATTGACATTCTTCACATAATTAGAAAAAACTGTTTTAAAATTCATATGGAACCAAAAAAGAGACTGAATAGCCAAGACAATCCTAAGCAAAAAGAACAAAGCTGGAGGCATCATGCTATCCAACTTCAAACTACACTGCAAGGCTCCAGTAACCAAAACAGCATAGTACGGGTGCAAGAACAACACATAGACCAATGTAGCAGAATAGAGAACCCCAAAAGAAGACCACACACCTACAACCATCTGATTTTTGACAAATCTGACAAACACAAGGAATGGGGAAAGAATTCCCTATTTAATAAATGTTGCTGAGAGAACTGGCTAGCCATACACAGAAACTTGAAACTGGATACCTTCCTCAAACCATGTATAAAAATTAACTCAAGATGGATTAAAGAATTTAAATGTAAAACCAAAAACTATAAAAACTCTAGAAGAAAATCTAGACAATACTATTCAGGACATACGGATGGGCAAAGATTTCATGATGAAGACCTCAAAAGCAATTGCACCAAAAGCAAAAATTGACAAATGGGATAAAATTAAACAAAAGAGCTTCTGCAGAGCAAAATAAACTATCATCAGAGTGAACATAATCTACAGAATGGGAGAAAGTTTTTATAATCTATCCATCTGACAGAGGTCTAACATCCAGCATCTACAAGGTACTTAAACAAATTTACAAGAAAAAAAAAAAACATTAAAAAGTAGGAAAAGGACATGATCAGACACTTCTCAAAAGAAGACATATATGCGGCCAACAAACATATATAAAAAGTCCAACATCACCGATCATTAAGAGAAATGGAAACTGAAATCACAATGAGATGCCATCTCACACCAGTCAAAATGGCTATTACTAAAAATTTTAAAAAACCGCAGATGCTGGTGAGGTTGTGGAGAAAAAAGAACGCTTTTACACTGTTGGTGGGAGTACAAATCATTTCAACCATTGTGGAAGACAGTGTGGCAATTCCTCAAAGATCTACAGCCAGAAATACCATTTGACCCAGCAATCCCATTACTGGGTACATACCCACAGGAATGTAAATCATTCTGTCATAAAGATATATGCATGCATATGTTCACTGAATCACTATTCATGATAGCAAAGACACGGAATCAATTTATTTTATTTCATTTTTTTTGAGATGGAGTCTCGCCCTGTAGCCCAGGCTGGAATGCAGTTGTGCAGTCTTGGCTCACTGCTGCCTCTGCCCCCTGGGTTCCAGGGCTTCTCCTGCCTCAGCCTCCTGGGTAGCTGGAATTACAGGCGTATGCCACCATGTCCAGCTAATTTTTGTATTTTTAGTAGAGACAGGGTTTTACCATGTTGGCCAGGCTTGTCTCAAACTCTTGATCTCAGGTGATCCACTCATCTTGGCCTCACTAAGTGCTGGGATTACAGACATGAGCCACCAAGCCCGGCCTGGAATCAATTTAAATGACCATAAATGGTAGACTGGATAAAGAAAATGTGGTACATTTATACCACAGAATACTATGCAGCCATAAAAAGGAACAAGACCATGTCCTTTGCAGGGAAACGGATGGAGCTGGAAACCATGATCCTCAACAAACTAACACAGGAACAGAAAAAGAAATACCACATGGTCTCATTTATAAGTGGGAGCTAAATGATGAGAATACATGGACACATAGGGAGAACAATGCACCCTGGGGCCTATTGGTGGATGGAAGCGGGGATAGGAAAAATAACTTCTGGGTACTAGGCAATGAAATAATCTATACAACAAACCCCATGACACAAGTTTACCTACGTAACAAACCTGCACATGTACCCTAATAATAAAAAGTTGTATTGGCATGTACAATTTTCCATTGTAGGGTAAACTCACTAAGGCTATAGTCCATTGTTTTCACCTTAAAATAAAACTTAAACTTAAAATAAAAGTTTTTAAAAAGGAATAGGACCTATATGCCAAAAGAGGGTACTATTCAGTCAGAACATGTGGCTGGCACTGATATTTTTTAATAGCGGCTATTAGAAAAAATTTCATGGAGGAAATTGCCTATACCAAAGATTATATAACTTCCTTAGTAATCTAGAAGGTACTGTTAATTCGTTTTTAATAATTAAGGAAATACATGATTGATGTTCTATTATAAAGACACATGAATATGTATGTTGGTTGCAGTGCTGTTTATGATAGCAAAGACCTGGAACCAACCCAAATGCCCATCAATAATAGACTGGACAAAGAAAATGTGGCACATATAAACCATGGAATACTATGCAGCCATAAAAAACGATGAGTTCGTGTCCTTTGTAGAGACATGGATGAATCTAGAAACCATCATTCTCAGCAAACTGACACAAAAACAGAAAACCAAACACCACATGTTTTCACTCACAGGCGGGTGAACAATGAGAACACTTGGGCACCAGGAAGAGAACACCACTCACTGGGCTGGGTACAGGGGTGGAGGGGAAGGGAAGGGGGAACAGCAGAGGTGCGGAGGATGGGAAGGGATAACGGCGGGAGAAATGCCTGATGTAGGTGACGGGGCACGGGGGATGGAGACAGCAAACCACCATGGCATGTATGTACC
>CAUYUD010049927.1:0-44036 GCA_963575295.1 Alouatta caraya | reverse complement strand
GGGGAGTTGGGGAGGGATAGCATGGGGAGAAATAACAGATACAGGTGATGGGGAGGAAGGCAGCAAATCACACTGCCATGTGTGTACCTATGTAACAATCTTGCATGTTCTTCACATGTACCCCCAAACCTAAAATGCAATTAAAAGTTGATATATTAAAAAAATGATAATAATAAATGGGAAATTAGGAAAATTTAATATAAAAAAAAAAAGAAGCAAGGCTGAAAATACTGGAAAACTGAACACAGAGAAAAGACAGATGAGACAGAGAAAAGAGTGAGATTTAGAGACTAGGTAGTAAAAAAAAAAAAGAAAAAAAAAAGGAAAATTATCTGCATGAGATGTCAGGGTGGTTAGGGAAAAAAATTAAAACCTGAAGGAAAAAAATAAAAGTACCAAAAGGAAGCTGGAAAATCTTCTATTTCTTGGCTTTAAAATGAAAGAAAATGAGAAAACGAAGTGTTTACTCAAAGGGTTCATTTTCTCGCAATTTTGAAGTGTTTCATTAACAGATAAAAAAGAAGTTCCATTAGGTGCTAGATGGCACAGTCATATCCGTATCTGGAAATTAACACAACAGACAGTCCCCTAGGAGACAGAAAGCAATCTGCTTTCAAAATCCAAGCCGAGGTTTTGTGGACTGTGACAGACACTTCATGAAAGTAATGTCCAGTACATATTCCTTTTGTACCCTGACAACTTCTGAGGAGTCAGAGAAGATCAATCAAGAAGTTAAATCTGAATTACAGCCCCCATTCCCCACCACATCTTTCAGTTGACATGGAGAGAGAAGAGACCAGGAAACAGAAGCCTCCTTTTTCAGAAATACTTTGAGAATTGCCACATTACATGGCATCTTCCTTCATCTTGGTCTTGGCTGGTTTTAGTAATTAATTCTGCCCACTCTCACATCCCTGCAGGATGTAGCAGCTACTGTGCTTCCAAGAAGCCCCCGAAGACCCACTCTGTGGAAGGGCTAAGTATCAGGCGAGCATTCAGAGTAGGAGAGGCAGAAGCAGACTTTCCCCATTTTCCACCTGGATCCTTCTTTGGATAATTAAAATAAACACGCTCATCTCTAATAATGTGGGCGGAGACAAGAGCTACCCAGCTTATAAGGTCTTTCTGGGAAAAAATGTTGCCCTATCATGTCTAAAACCTTTTCCCTCAACATTTGAAGAAATAGGTCCAGTTAGGGTGTCACTTTTTCTAGCGGTGAGACCAACGAACCAAAACACTCCAGAGAAGATGACCAGCTTGGCTGAGTCTGGAAACAAAGCCACCTGAGAGACACTGGAGCAAGCAGAAGTATTCTGCCCAGACAAGAGAAGACCCAGGGGAGAGGGATGGATGCCTTTAAGGTTTCAGAGAACTTCACGAGTAAGTGTCAGTAGGCCTGTTCTCTTTTGCTCCCACAGGAAGAATAAGGCTGACGAGTACACATTAGAAGTAAATAGATTTCAGACCAACGAAACTGTCTTTTGGTAGTTTGAACTACTTCAACACTAAAAGCCCCTGTTACTAGAAGGACGGAAGCCACTTTTTGGTGCATTCAGGAGAATGCAGGAATTGGTGCGATGGAACTAGCGATCACTAACATTCCTTCCTGTTCAGAAACCTCGAAATTCCTCTTCCAGCTCCCAGGCAAGCAGGTGCTGGCCTCTGCCTTCCCCTCTCTGCTCTCAGTGGGCACCTAAGTTTAACTGCTTCTTGGTGCTGACGATAGCTGACTGAACCATGAATAAATGAGCTCAGGCCTTGGCATGTCACAATCGACTGTGACAAAAGTTATTTAAGTCCCTCCCACATGCAAAATCCACACTGCCTTCTTCTCAAGATTTTGCAGAAGTCACATCCCTCTGTGGCGTCTGACTCCGGTTGCACTTGTGCCTTTCCCTGGGCACTCACCAAAGACTGAGCATCTGGCCAAAACTTCTGACTTCTTGCCCGGTGTCTGGGCCCAGTCCTGTGGCTGATGGTCCAGTGAACTCTAAGTCCTGATGCTGAAGTGGAAGGATGATGGAAAACTTCCTGAATGAATCAGTCCTCCCTAGAGAGGCAGCGGGGACTTGCCCCACAAACACAGGCTGGGGCTGTCTGTGCTGCGCGCCTCGCACAGAGCCTGCCCACAGCAGCCTGGGGCTTCTTTGCAGCCTTCTCTACTGTATTTCACTGGTTACCACCCTGTTTTCTCATAGAACTGACGGTCACGTGCATGGGGCTCACTTCCAGAAACAGACCAAGCGATGGTGCTGCACATTGGCTCTTCTTCCAGGTCAGCGAGGGACTGGAGGACATCATTTGGCACTTAATTACAAGCATGCAAAGACAAACATCTACCTGCGCCTCCTTTATTAGAAGGCACACTAGAAAGCATCTCTATGCTTGCTTATATCCAGGCTGTGTCTAAACCTGTCCTTCACCAAAGGTTAGCAGTGAAAAGTCCAGTCAAGTCAGCATCTTTCTTTCCACTTCTTCCCTTTCCTCCTCTTTCTCCTTCTCCCTCTGTGTGTGTGTATCTGCATGGTGCCACACAGCCGCTTAGTTTATTTCTGGGAGGTCAGCTTCACTATGCTGACTGTCAAGCCTACGGTTTCCATCCTTAAATTTTCATCATCTGCCTACCAGGTCCACTTGGATATGGACATTCTGCCCCATGTGCACATGTCTACGGCTGAGGGGGTCTGTCCCCCCAATCTTTCCTCCATCCTTCCTGTTTCTGTGGAGAGCAGAAGCCGGCCAAGCATCACTCCTGGCAGAGCACATTTTGGATTGTTTCTCTCCTGTCCCAAGGCCGATCATCCACCAGGTGGGTCCCTCTGGCTCCGCATCTCTCTCATTCCCTTCCTTTGATCCCCTCTGAAAAGAACTCGCTACAGGCCCCTGTTGTCCCAGGAGCCTTTTAATGTGCTGTCCATTTCTGCAGTGTATTCTTACATATCACTGCCTTCCATCTTCGCATCAACTTCAGCAAGTGCCCTTTGCCTCTCACGTCCTCAGCAAACTCTTCTGTGACATTCAGACCCCCCAGTGATGAGATCTCAACCTACTTTCACCTCCTAGCAGCTACTGCGTAGCTCCCTCTGTTCCCCCTGGAAACTGTACCATTCGCCAGTTCTCTTAATTTCCCCTCTGCCTTCTTTAGGTCAAGCTCTTGTCTTTCCATTTCCTTATATGTCTGTTTAAATCATAAGATCCTTTAAGATCTAGCTCTAATGCTCCTCCTCTGTAAAGCATTTCCTGACAGCAGAAAATCTTTCTGTCACCTCTCTGCCTCTACAGCAATACTTTGTACTGTTCTTACTTACTTATTACATTCGTTATCACAGCTACATATGCACATGTCTTACTGAACATATTGGACGAGTGGAGTGAGAGTCGATACATATTTAAAATCTGACGAGTTCAGCTTCTCAACCCCCTTCCTGGGTCTCTGCTGCGCTCATGTTGTTCCTTCCTCTTCTGATAGGATGTGGAGGAGATCCCAGTATTAGTTTCACAATAAATAAACAGGAAGAGGAGGCCAACACAGTCTCCTTAGATGACAAGCTTTTGGCGCTCAGAACAAGGTCCCTGCCAGGACTTCTCCAGCCTGGAGCGAGGCAGTGAAGGACCGGCCCAGAGCTCCTCCAGCAGCTGAGCTGAGTTGAGGGCTCATGCTGGACATACTTTGAGGTACACTTTGCTCAGGTAGGCTAAGGAGTTGTGTGGGGACCACCAAGGGCAGTGACAGAGGCTGCAGGAGGCCTGGCAGACCTGTACACACAGCCTTAGGGGAGCCTCTGAACAGCCCAGAAGAAAAAGGCTCCCAGAAGCAAGGGGTTGGCCACTCCCATGGCCACATTCGAAGGCAGCAATGGGTTTGCACTGGCTTCACAAAGATCTCATTAAAAATACACGGCAACACTAACTTTTCTCTAAAACGATGAGGTCTATATTTATAACAGCTCCTCGTAATGCAGGCCAGTCAGTAACATTGATGTATACAGTTGATAAATAATCAGTGGGTATCTGCTGTGTGCACTGCATTGGTGAAAGGTATTTGCAAGCCTTTAAGTCATGGAAGCATTGGTGGGTCATTTTTTTAAAAAAGGAAAATAGAATAGGATTAAAAATATCAGAGCATATAACATATAAGAGCTTTTTGTAAGATTTTCTTTCAGTTCTATGTGTGTGTTTATATACTAGGCCAGGTTTGTAAAATACTTTTTATGCTACTATCGGTCATAAAAAAAAAAGAAGTTGAGCTATTGCTGTTTTGCAGGGGTTCTCCGAGTGTTCTGTCTTGAATGGTGTCCCTCAAAATTCATATGTTGAGGTCCTAACCCCAAGTACCTTAGAATGTGACCTTATTTGAAAACTGGGTCTCTGCAGAGGTAATCGAGTTAAAATGAGGTCATTAGAGTGGCGGTTAATCCAATATGACTGATATAAAAAGGGGACAGCTGGAGAAAGTAAAGACTATGCTGATATGGGTTGGCTGTGTCCCCACCCAAATCTCACCTGGAATTGTAGCTCCCATAATTCCCATGTGCTGTGGCAGGGACGTAGTGGGAAACACTGAGTCACGAGGGCCGTTTCCCCCATACTGTTCTCGTGGTTGTGAATAAGTCTCACGAGATCTGATTATTTTATAAGGGGTTGCCCCTTTCACTTGGCTGTCATTTCTCTCTTGTCTGCCAGCATATAAGACATGCCTTTCACCTTCCATCATGATTGTGAGGCCTCCCCAGCCATGTGGAACTGTGAGTTTGTTAAACCTGTTGTTCTTTATACATTACCCAGTCTCAGGTATGTCTTTATCAGCGGTGTGAAATGGACTAATACAATGTGAAGAGACACAGGGAGGTGCCAAGTGAAGGCAGAGGCCTGGCGATGAGTCTACGAGCCAAGCGAAACCAAGCAGTGCTGGGAACACCAGCAGCTAAGAAGAGGCCAGCAGGGAGCCTCGCTGAGCCACCGCCCTGCCCACACCTCCTTTTTGGACTTTCAGCTTCCAAATTCAGAGATAAGAAGGTTCTGTTGTTCTGAGCCACTCTGCTTTTGGTACTTTGCTATGGCACCCCTAGAAACCCAACATACCAAGCGTGATCCCTTTAAGGATCAGCATTTCCTGGGAATTTGCTGGATGTACGAACATCCTACTGAATCCAAGGATCCAGGAGTGGAGCCCAGCAATCTACATTTCCACAAGGCCTCCCAGCAAGTCCCACACACTGTGATGCTTGAGAACCCCTGTCATATGGCTAGCAGCCTGATGTGACATTCTTATGGATGGAACACAGTTCCCTCAACTCCTGAAGGTACAGTGAGGCCCATATGAAAATATATCAGTCATGGTCAGAATTCAGTGGATGAAAAACAACATTGTCTAAGCCGTATCACTTATCACAAGGGAGTTATGCTAACACTACACAACCACCAGGCTACCCAGTCCATGGTTTTCAAAGCATGAGGTCCTGAACATGAAAAACACAAATATTTCAGTCATTGGTCTAAGTAACAGCAAAACATGTTACTTTTCTGTACTTGATGAAGTAAATACAAAAGGGAGTAGGTGTGACTTTTCACACATTCTTAGCTTTCTCCAGAAGAACAAGCCTGTGGGATGGAGGGGCTGTCATGAGGGGTATGACATGCCTCGTCCCAGGGTCTCCTGGATTCACGCCAGAGGCCTTCTGCATCATCTCCCCTCCCATTTTTCCTTATTTGAGCCAGAGGGCCTGTCAATCAGAGTGTTCTTACGCTGCCGTACCAGAGTGGGGTCTAACTGCATCCCTTTCAGTGGCAATAAATAGGCAATTAACAAACAACTTCCTTTGAAAACCACTGGTAAGAGCATGAAGCCAGCATCCAACCCCCTAAAACCTTTAGAAATAAAATATGGGATCCCTTTGCCGCCCGCTTCATGCTGTACACCTCCTGTGTTTTCCGATCATCCATTGGATCACCAAGGACATCATCCTCCCTCTCCCTTTCCATGTCCGAAGACCTACCAGGGTCCATCCATGGAGCGCGCTCTCAGGTGGAAAGTCGTTTCCTTCCTGTGCGTTCTCTGTCTCCTTGGTACTTGTGTCTCTCCACGGCCCTCTCTTCTCTGAGCCTCTGATTCTGGGCAATCTCCTGTTGGCTGTTACTCATCTGGACATCTGCCCACTACCGTGCCTTTCTCAAGTTCACTGGCTCCGACATGGCGGCCCCCTCTCGGGACACACTGCTCATACACTTTCTGCTCTGCAGGTGCCTGCCTTCTCCCTGCCTCCCTGGCCCTGATCGTGATAATCAGATTATTCATGGATGCGCAGATGACTACCTGCTAGTTTCCGACTCATTGTTTTCTCCTAACCTTTAAGCTGTTGACCTGCCTTTGGTGTTGCTGTATATTTATCCACTGACCATTAATCCACACAACATAAATCCCGCTGGTGTCTGTGTGATGGCAACTTCACAGTTTATGGTGGTGTCCACGTTTGTGTGCATTAAGGTGGGAGCCATCTCTAAAATGTGAACTGTTGGTCATACACAGCCCTGAAGCATGCTCACGGATGGGAGGAAGATGGGCTGCTGTGTACCTGCTTCTGTTAGCATAGCTGGAGATTCTCACCCATCACCGCTGGTAAGAACCCCAGGGGATGCCTGACACAGTGCAGATTAACAAGTTTCTTCTTGAGGGACACTGTTTCCTAGGATCCAGGCTTGCAGCGTAGACATACATGTTTCTAACAAGGGCTCCGTGCATTCCTATTGTTTGCGTGCAGAGCAGCAATGTACCTGACCACCACGGAGCCATTTTCTTAGTGCCCACGTGCCCTGAACAAACGCCTGGAGACAGCTTCGGGAGCATATGCTGAGCTCTGGCATCTCACTCTCACACTGTGCTCCTAAGTACTTTATTCTCTGTACAGTTTTGTTTGTTTGTTTTGTTTTGAGATGGAGTTTTGCTCTTGTCGCCCACTCTGGAGTGCAGTGGTGCGATTTCGGCTCATTGCAACCTCTTTTTCCTGGGTTCAGGCAATTCTCTGCCTTAGCCTCCTGAGTAGCTGGGATTACAGTTAAAGGCACCCACAACCATGCCTGGATAATATTTTTTTTTTTGAGAGTCTTGCTCTATCACCCAGGCTGGAGTGCAGTGGCATGATCTCAGCTCACTGCAGCCTCTGCCTTCTGGGTTCAAGCAATTCTCTGCCTCAGCCTCCTGAGTAGCTGAAATTACAGGTGCTCACCACCACGTCTGGCTAATTTTTGTATTTTTAGTAGAGATGGGGCTTCACCATGTTGGCCAGGCTGGTCTTGAACTCCTGACCTTGTGATCCACCTTACTCACCCTCCCAAAGTGCCAGGATTACAGGGGTAAGCCACCGTGCCTGGCCTAATTTTTGTATTTTTAGTAGAGACAGGGTTTTACCATGTTGGCCAGGCTGGTCTCGAACTCCTCACCTCAAGTGATCTGCCTGCCTTGGCCTCCCAAAGTGCTGGGATTACAGGCCTGAGCCACCACGCCCAGCCCTCTACATAGTTTCGAAATAAACTTTTTCCTCCCATATTATTTGTAAATAAATTTTTAAAACATAAATACTTTGGGGCAAATTTATGTTCTGTGTATTTATATCTATTAAATGCTATACATAGTTATAACTTGATAAATGCTAATATTGGTAGACAAAAATCCTGACTTGTGTTTTCAGAGAAATGAAAATGTGCTAAATTCTTTTCTGTGGTTTTTCCTGAATTACTCTGTGCATGTGTGTGTGTGTGTGTGTGTGTGTGTGTGTCTGTGTATAAAATCTTCTCCCATTTTTTGGGCAGATCCAAAGTGAGACACACATTTTTATTATTTGAAATTTTCAAGGTCTTTCAGCTCACCCTGGTGAGATTAAGAGGTTACCGACACAGAAAAAGGCACCGCTCCTCCCCGTGCCACCACACAGGCCAGAATTAAGAGTGTACAACTGACGGCCCAGGGAAGAGCTTGTTTTCAGAATGGCGATGGCCAAAGTTCCACATATACAAAGAGAAATATCCCCTAGGAATATTTTCAGCATCAGGCATCTAGTGCAATGCACTGGCAAGACCAAACACCCTCAGGATATATCGGTAAATCTGTACCCAACACATAGGCCAAGGCTGGAGACTTTCTGCAAATTGTTACAAGCCTCCTGAACATGAAGAGCTTATCTCACCAAGAAAAGGCCAGGAGAGAACAGAGTGCTCCGCACTGATGAGGCTCAGTGACACCTGGATTCAAGACTAGGAGACAAATCCAGACTAGTCCACAAAGTGCGTTCTCTCCGTCACCCCCAACGGAGTTTTCTGTGGCAACTGAAATTGATCATCTGTATCAGAAACCTGGCATTCTGCATTTAAGACTGCTTTAGCTTAATCCACCAAGTGCCTTGTAACAAATCCCTTCTTGGGTAAGAGAGACAATTTGATCAGATAAGAGTGACCAGAGAAGGTTCTGGAAGCTAACAGGCAAAAATCTGCTGAGAGAGATTCCCACAGCAGGCTGCCCTCACTGGGACCGCGATCTACATGTATTGTGCTTTAAACCATAAGAGCTCATAATCCCTGCAGTACTACTTCCCCGTAAATGAATGACTATTCGTTTAATGGTCATTTTGATGGTGTTGGTCCCATTCATGCTGCTGTGCTGCCCACGTGTATCTCAGTAGCTTCCACAGGAGTTCCGGTTTGTGCTCTTTCCTCTCCTCTCCATCTCTGCGATGGCTCATGCTTCCTCCACGTGTTCAGCTTCTTGAGTACCTGCTTTCCCTTTCTTCTATCTTAGAGAGAGGGCTTTCCTTTAATTTGCAGGAACAAGATAGACCCTCAAAGCCTTCTACAATCAGCAGGTCCTGGGACATCTATAGTTAGGGTAGGAAGAGACAGGGGTGTTTGGTAGACATAGTCTTTCTCACTCTGAATCGAGCTTGTTTTCTGTCCCCATGGCTACCTCCTTCTGGAAGAATCAAGCCTTCTGATCAGCAAGCTAGGACTTCTGGAGTAATTCCAAAAAGCTCGTGGGTCTTGCCCAACTAGACCCTGTACAGAGTAGGAGGTCTAGGATATTCTGTGACAATTCCAGGCTGAAGCAGAAAAGCAGAAGCTCCAGGTAAACAGGAGCAAGCAGGGTCAATTGGGCCCCCAACTATTTCCAGCATAACTACATCTGGCATATGTGATTGTGTCAAAACCAGCCTCTGTAACGTTCTCTTAAACTGCAAGTACCAAATGCAACGCCATTGTCACTCTATCATTTGCCATCCAAAGTGGCAAAGTGAAAGTGGGGCTATTAATAACTATATTGGAAAACAGGCATCACCAGAAGAACCGGGATAGGTGGTCTCCCTCATTACCATCTCTTGGTGACAGCTCCTCCTGCCTGGCAGAGTAATAAATTACTTCTCCAGCTTAACTAGAAAAAGAAGAAGTTCAGTAAGGAACTGATAAATGAGGGTAAAACCAGACAAAATAAGCAATCACTGGGGGGAAATAAATTGAGCACATCTTTAAGAAGGAATTGCAAAGCTCCTAAAATTGTTGAGTACAGCATGTTTGCATAGTTAGCACCTTGTATCACATGGCACAAAAGGCTCTTTTCCCAGACATTCTGTGGACTCACGTGCCAGTGTCACGTGGCACTGTTTGCCAGCAGGTTTAAGTGCCACCTGACTTGAGGTGGGCAGGGAGTTCATGGAAACAGACAAACGGTAGGCATGAGAGGGGAAGAGAAACCAAGACAAGGGCATGGGAAGACCTTTTTGGAAGAGATAAAATTAAGGCCAAGAATTAAAACCTTAAAAATTAGAGGCCTGATGCTGTGGCTTACACCTGTAATCTTAGCACTTTGGGAGGCTGAGGTGGGCAGATCACCTGAGGCAAGGGGTGCAAGACCAGTCTTGCCAACATGGCAAAACCCCATCTCTACTAAAAATATAAAAATTAGCCAGGTGTGGTGGCAGGTGCCTGTAATCCCAGTTACTTGGAAGGCTGAGGCAGGAGAATTGCTTGAACCCAGGAGGCAGAGGTTGCAGTGAGCTGAGATTGCACCACTGCACTCCAGCCTGGGTGACAGAGCAAGACTCCATCTCAAAAGTAAATATTAAAACAAATGTTGAAAAGGACTCTCGGTCAATTAATTACACATAGGGTTATGTCAACTCATAAGACTGTGGAGGTTTTTAATACATAATATAAACATAGTATAGACTCATTCTCAGCAGGCTTCCAAATCATGCCATGGTTGCTGGAAGAAGCTGAAACCATTAAATAAACAACTTCTGAGATAGGGAGGAAACAGAGAAGAAAATAATTTTTAAAATTCAGGTTCAGAGTTGACTAGCATTGGAAAAAAGGCACCCTTGAAAACACAGGGGTAGTACTGAGGTAAGGTTTCAGCTCTGAGTTCTAAAAATAGGTTTTCATCTATAAATGTCCATACAGTTCTCATAGTCTTAGAAGATTTCAGAGTGTATGGCATTCTAAAGAAAAGCATAGGTGATCCTAAAATGACATTTATTTGAAGTTTGAGGCTATTTTGATAGGCCTCTGATTGCCTGTGGTGGAAGCTTCATATTTAATGTGAGTTGCCTGCCACTGTGGATATGGAGGAGTCCACCAAAATAATACAGAAAAGTACTATCTGGTATTTGTTTCAATCCTGTATGTAAAAACAAAACTGTAAATGCAGGTATGGGGATAAGTATATCTAATGGAAAAGCGTGTGCTAATTGCTGACAGGAGACATCATTATAGCTCTTAACATCACCTGGGCTATAGAGAGGATTCCACAGGCAGTGTAAAAGGAAGGGAAAAAAACTCATTCGGAGTGAACACACCCTTGAAATTATTCATGTAACGCAGAAGAAGAAAACACGGCACACTTACATCGTTAAGATCATTTCTGAGCCTCCCATACTAATTGGCAATTCTGCGTGTAGTGAAATTTTGTGTTCTACACTAAAGGCCTCTAAATATATCTTGTGGTTCTGACAGTTCCAAAACCATTTGAGAAATGACAGTATGTTTTGCCTCTGAGATGAATTTTAAACCCGGGTTGGGAAGAAAAGGAGCTAACATTTTAATGCATGGCATTCGGAAGCCGCATGATTACGATGAAACTGACATTAAAAAGTGATCAGTCGATACAGACTATACACTCACCATATGCTCAGGGTCCTCTAATGAACATTTAAGAAAGAATCTTTCCATATTTATACTGGGTGCTAAATTCTTTTTACATTCTCCAGGAGTTAAAAATATGGATGTAAGTAGCCAGTGTGGGTCTTCGGGCCTCACCAGATGGCAATGAAAGTCCTCTGCAGGAGCCAGGGTCTGCGCAAAGCTTTCAAGGCGTGGTCCTCAGACCCTTCACTTGCATCAGAATCATTCAACGTGCTTGTGAAACATGCGGATTCCTGGGCCACCCAGATCAACTGCATCAGCGTTTTCGGGGCTTTGAATCTGCATTTTGACAAAGCTGTGCAGATACTTCAGGTGCCCCTCTGTGAGCACACAAAGAGTTGAAAACCTCTCTGCTAGGCACCTGGTTTGCAAACCTGGCTCCACTTAGAAATCACCTGGGACTATTTAAAAAGTACTGATGTTCAGGTCCCATCATCATCTAGTAAATCTGATTTACTAGATTCTGTATAGTAATTCTAACATGCAGCAGCGTGTACAACACACACTTCTAAATATAATGTATAATGTGGTCATATATCTACACATCTATGTTTCTGCACGTAAGTACACACAAAACAAAGTACTTAACCTTGGTTGCTGTGGACGTTCTGCTGTCAATTCCATCCCTGAAGGTGACCAGGGCTCTTTCACGAATTTTTACCTGCATTGTTATGCTATAAACTTATTGATCCCTCATCAGCCACAAATACACTAGTCTCCCTGGCTGTGTAATACAGGTCAGAGTTTCACAAGTGTGTTCACGTATCAGGGTGGTAGGTGAAGTCATCTTCAGTGGTATGTGAGCAAACATTCTTTTCATTATCACAGTTTTCCATTGCTTTTCCTGTATAATTAAAAAGATAAAAGTAGCTCATCCAATTTAGATGCCATTAACATGGCTACATTCAGAAGCAGTAATTAGTAACATTACTAGGCTCAAGTTGATTTGAAGATACTAGTAGGTAAATAATAGGTGGTAGATGGTACACTTTGGAGTCATGAACATGGAGGGCACATGTTGTGCCAATCAATGGTGTATGCATATTATTCTGTTCTTATGCTGCTAATAAAGACATGCCTGAGACTGAGTGATTTATAAAGGAAAGGCGGTTTAATGGCCTCACAGTTCCACATGGCTGGGGAGGCCTCACCATCACGGTGGAAGGCAAATGAGGAGCAGAGTTATGTCTTCCATGACAGCAGGCAAGAGAGTGTGTGCAGGGGAACTGCCCTTTATAAAACCATCAGATCTCATGAGACTTATTTACTATCATGAGAACAGCACGGGAAAATCCTGCCCCTGTGATTCAGTTACCTCCTACCAGGTCCCGCCCACAACATGTAGGGGTTGTGGGCGCTACAATTCAAGATGAGATTTGGGTGGGGACACAGCCAGACTTTATCAGTGTGCAACCCTGGGCAAGTTACCAACATGCTCTGCATCTCAGCTCCCTCCTCTGTGACAAGTAGATAATAATAGTTCTGACATGACATGAGTAAGCAAAGTTAAAATGAGATAAAGCCTACAAGGATTTAGTCGGCACAGGCATATGTTGAGTTTTCAATACATGTAAGAGCAGCACATGGAAACAGTCCCCATCAGGAGGGTGGAAGCTTGGCTGTGGCCCTGCCTTCTAGCGATGGTGTGCATGGCTCTGAACATATGGTAAACTCTTTGAGTTTCTGCTTTCATATCAGGAAAATGCAGGGGTATATACCAATATGATGAGAGTCAAACTAGAAAATGTTGAAGGCTCCTTCCTGCACCTTGATTTTGATCTCGTAAAGGAAATACGTGGTATGACAAGACAAAGGGGAAGCATGTCTGGGCAGGTAACACCGTTTGTGCACAGGAAGGGTCTGAAATCCAGCTCGCTGCAGTTAGAGGTTGGGATTCCCTGAGACCTCAGTCCACACAGCTCCGTTTAGCCACTCAGTGAGCCAAATCTCATCCCGAAGCATCTCTGCCGAGCTTCCTCAGGGGTTGGTAAAGGACACGACCCTGGAAACCTATTAGGGGCAAAGAAACTCAGGGTTGGGCCTCTTTAATCTGTGAGAAAAGCAGCTGTTCTTTTTCACAGGATACAATTCTGGGATTATACAGTTCTGGAAGCTTCTAGCAGCAATTTTAATAGCCGTATGGGGGAAAGAGCAAGAATGCAACCAGCACCAGTGCAAAGCGGAAAGCCTGTGTGAACAGAGCACCGTGAGAGAGACCAACAGAGCAAGCTAAGCCTTCGCACATCGTTTGGGTCCCGGGTCTGCAGCCCCTGTAGCCTAGCTCTCCACGGGTCACTTACGAAGCCCTTCTCCCTTCTTTAACAAAGCCACTCTGGGTCAAGTTTTCCTTCTCATAAAAAAAGCATGACGCCTGCTGATGACCTGGAGAACCTTTGTCCTCCTGGGTTTTCCGGTGCCACTAAACCTTCTGTCTTTCTCTAACTTGTCTTCCATTGGGCTGGACTCTAGCATTTCTCTTTAGTCTTCTAACTGAGAATGATTTGCTGTTTTCTTGGGGGAAGGGTATGGAGCAGGTCTTTGCCTATTTCTCTAGTAATACATATTCCAGTAACCAATACCCTTACATATTTTATGAATTTATTTGTTCACACATACATTCTTCCATCCATCAACCAAATGTTCATGAGAAATCACCAACGGGCGGGGATGATGGTGGGAGGTGAAGTTCTTTGCTCCATATCACAGATTGTCAGAGAGAAAATAGTCTAGTGGCTGATTTCAGTTTTGGTCAGTGAGTCTTACTAGATGACCCTTGATTCCTGACCATCTGATACATTCTATTCCCACATCTATTCATCCCACATCTATACATTTATTCCCACAATGAGACTGCTTACCTCAGCTGACCTTTGCAATTGCGTTTCTATTCATAAGATGGAGATGGTGGTAGAATTAGAACATGAGACGCTATAATACCAGGATCCTCAACTGCACAAGACAGCAGTGACCAACAATGCATTTTGTATTCACAAAGAAAATGTTTCTGCTTCCAGAGTGGGCCATGGGGTGGAGTGAAAGACTCAACTAATAAAGAGCCTGCTTTCCTGCCCTTCTGTCCTCAAAGCTGGGTTTGTATTTTTGGTCTCTGTACCAAACACAAAGTGCTGGGCCCTCTGCAGGAATTCCAAGGCTTGGTAAGTATGTGCTTTAGGCCATGGGCTCAGTCAGTGAGGCTTCTTAAAAGCCAAACCAAACACATGTTATCAGAGATACATTAATACGCAGCAGAAACTAAACAAATACTTGGTGTTGGAGTGATGAAGGCTGACTGCTGATGGTATCCGACGTCAGCTACCACGTGGAGATTCTTTGAAAAGACAGTTCATCATCTCCAACTTGCAGCTATGTTTTTCTTTGCTAAAGGTTATAGATTTTCGTCTGAATAAAATAATATATATATTTTTTGTCTCCTTCTGCCTTTTTTCTTTCATACTTAAAATTTTTAAGTTCTGGGGTACATGTGCAGAATGTGCAGGTTTGTTACATAGGTATACCTGTGCTATGGTAGTTTGCTGCACCCATCAACCCGTCATCTACATTACATATTTCTCCTAATGCTATCCCTCCCCTTGCCTCCCATCCCCCAACAGGCCCCAGTGTGTGATGTTCCCTTCCCTGTGTCCATGTGTTCCACTTATGAGTGAGAACATGTGGTGTTTGGTTTTCTGTTCTTGTGTTAGTTTGCTGAGAATGGTGGTTTCCAGCTTCATCCATGTCCCGAGCTTGGTTGTGGGGAGGGGTGTCCACTGTTGCTGAGGCTTCAGTAGGTGGTAATACTATATATTTTTTTGAGACAGAGTCTCGCTCTGTCACCCAGGCTGGAGTGCAGTGGCACGATCTCGGCTCGTTGCAACCTCTGCCTCACGGGTTCAAATGATTCTTCTGCCTCAGCCTCCCAAGCAGCTGGGACTACAGGCGTGTGTCATCATGCCTGGCTAATATTTTTGTATTTTTAGTAGAGATGGGGTTTCACCATGTTGGTCAGGCTGGTCTTGAACTCCTGACCTTGTGATCCACCCACATTAGCATTCCAAAGTGCTAGGATTACAGGCGTGAGCCACCATGCCTGGCTGGTAATACTGTTTTTAAGGAGATAAAATTTGAAGATGTAGGCATTTGCTTCCTTCAAATGAGGTGGAATCTTTAACATTCCAGCATGTTTCCCGTCACTGTGGTTCCCTGGAGGTGAACGCTCACTGCTCCTGCTTAGGTAGGTAGAGACCTAGTTTCGCTGTTTGTGCTGCTTTTCTTCTCATATTTGTATTTGCTCTATTTACTTAGCTGAACCTAATTCCAGATGAAAGAACCATCTCATGTTGTATTCCCAAAAAGGAACTGATTCTCTGGTAACCCCCTGGCGGATTCAATCACGCCCAAGAGTCACATAGAAGGAATGTTTTCTCTCTGCCTGTGGCCTCACACAGCCCCCCAGCCCTCCTAAACCAGCAACTCTCTGTGTTTGCATTTTTAGATGCCACTCAGTATTGTTTTTGATTCTACCCTCTTTCAACTCAGAAATAAAGAGGGGTGGGTTTAGAACTTCTTTAAGCTCAAAATGTCATGGACAATTGTGAGCTGTTTGCAGCAGACAGTATTCACTTTTGAAAAGGCACTGATCGGGATCAATGGAATCTTCACAATGCACATCCCTAAATCTTATCTAAGACCTGTGGAATTACAGTTTCTAGGGGGTGGAGCTGAGAATCAGCTTCTTCCACAGCCTCTGGGGAGCTTCTCATGCTTCTAAAGCTTGGAGCTATTAGTGTTTGGGACATCAAGTCTGTGTCCTACAGGGTTTGTTGAGACCCTGGATACTCTGGATACAAACATGAGGCCTCCAGACAGAGACACTCCTGGGGATGGGGATGGCTGACCGTCCTGTAAGCGTTGAGCTTCCCAAGATCATGGGTGGGCGGGCTTTTCAGTGGAGTGACTGACTTTGATAAAGCCCAGTTAGAGACATCTGGGTGGGACTGTACCCAAATCATCCCAGGTAGCTGAGCTGGTTGCCTCCAGTTCTCATAAAAAAATCTCATTGGAAAGAAGCTTCTCCTAAAACTGGAGAGGGAAGCATTATGCTAAGAGCAGCACACCAGATGCAGAAGGATAGATACTGTATGAGGTACCTGGAACAGGCAAACTCCTAGAGAACAAAGGCAGAGGGAGACTTACCAGGGTTGGGAAGGGTGGGGAAGGGGGGTCAGTGTTTCATGGGGACTGAGTTTCTGTTGCGGATGATGAAAAAGTTTTATGTAGTGGTGGTGATGGTTACACAGCATTGTGGATGTGCTTCATGCCAATGAACTGTATACTTATGGATGGTTAAAACAATAAATGATATTATGGGGGGAAATTGATTATAATATTTTTAAATTCAATATGCGATTAATAGTCATTTGAAAAGAAAATTTGAATGTATTCTATGGTGAATAAAAACCCTAGGAAGAATATTTCCTATTTCATAATTTGTAGGGGGTAGGTTTATGAGGCATGAGTTGATGGGCTCCAGAGTTACTTAACTGTTAGTAATTGCACATTACTGGCTTTTCACAGAATACATACAATTGCTGCAACTATAGAGCAAAGAGGGTCATTAGGATAATCTCCCATGCCTCTCATTTTGCAGGTGAGGAAGTTATTTGACTCTGGTTCTGGTTCCAGAAATCTATTCATGATAAAGATAGGCAAGAAACACAGCCTCCTGATTTCCAGCCCAACACACCTCCCTGCAAAACTCTCCTGTACAGGAAAATCGAAACGCCCCTAGAAAACTCACACTTTAAGTTCTGACCATCTCCCATCAAATAGGGACCTCCAGCTAATCACAGTGCCCAAGGCAGGCTCCACTGAATGAAACCTTCACCCATGGACTCCACATGTATTTGCCCAGCTAAACTCACAACAGTCCCATGAGGGAAGTGAATGATTAGTTTGCACACTGAAATGGAAATCGGAAGACAGCATTTGATATACTTGGCCTCTTTTGCAATTTTCACATCAAAGGCAAGTTCTCAATAAATGTCTCCTTCTCCCTTCTTCCCTCTGCTTATCTAATAAAAGTACTCTAAATGGTTAATGCTAATATCTCAGAATGCTTCCATTAAATAAAACATTAACATTTAAGGTTGGCTTTCAGGAGAATTTAAACTTGAAGATTCTACTGATTGCTTTGCTAAAATTTAAACACAAGCAATAAAGAAACCACCAAATTGTTCAGAAAAACATGGTTTTCAAGTAAAGGTAGGAGAACTTTACGAAGAAAAGAAAACAGAGCTATAAAACCCAATAAACCACTGCCAACAACAAGGCACAGTAATCTGACTTGAGTGGAAACCTTTTCATCTGCACCTAAATTCTGCCTGGAAAAAAGCTACATCAAAGCTTGATACAGAAGAAAAAATGCAAACAGAACGGAAGACACCTTTCCTTCCTCTTTCCTTTCAGAAAACATTGGCTAATTCCATAATTATTTCATTATTCTATTCTCCCATAATTAAATCAACCCCCAAAATGGGAAAATTAAAACCTAACAGAATTACCAGTTACAAGAAGCTAACACAAGCTAACCGTATCTGAGCCTGATTTATCTGATGAGCGAAGGGAGAGCAGGAGACCACAGTACAGGAAGGAGAGCCACTTGTGTGCTGGATTGGGAAGGAGGAATAGCTGCAGAGAGAGGAGAGGAAGGGAAGCCAGGTGGAAGGGCAAGGTGGGGTGGAGCGTGGAGGTACAGAGGCTACAGAGGCTGGCCGTGCTGTGGCTGGAGAGCGGCTCTCAGGAGGCCACACTAAGAGAAGGCGCTGTATGCGGAAAGCAGGAGAAATATTTCCCATCAAATCCTCTCCACCCGGAGGCTTGGTGCAGACCATGGCTGGCCGTGTGGTCACATGCTGACGAAGGTCCTGCTGCTCAGCTGTGACTTGTGTTTGACATTCTTCAGTGAAGGTAGGATGTCTGGGGAATGAGTGGCCCAATCTTCACAGTTTTAGGAATAATCAATTTTATTATAAATTAGAGGCTCAATTTAATCAGAACATAAAACAATGAGGGAGAAATGCAGGGTTCCAGACAAGGCTCTACAATTGATTACTTTGTGACTCGAACAAGTGTCTGATCATTTGAGCCACTTGCTTCTTTTTTTTTTTTTTTTTTTTTTGTGACAGATTTTCACTTTTGTTGCCCAGGCTGGAGTGCAATGGCGTCATCTCAGCTCACTGCAACCTCTGCCTCCCAGGTTCAAGCGATTATCCTGCCTCAGCCTCCCGGGTAGCTGGGATTACAGGCCGCCCGGGTAATTTTGTGTTTTTAGTAGAAATGGGGTTTCTCCATGTTGGACAGGCTGGTCTCAAACTCCTGACCTCAGGTGATCCACCCACTTCGGCCTCCCAAAATGCTGGGATTACAGGTGTAAGCCATGGGATCCAGCCTGCCTCATCTATTAAATAAGGCTTACAGCATTTGCAACCCTTTACTCCCTGGTTTATAGTTATTTAATAAATAAAACAACATTCAAATACAATTTAGAGGTAAATGTCACTGCACACCTTTTATGAACTGAATGTTCATGTAGCTCAGAATTCATATTTTGAAACCCTACACCCGATGGATAAGAGCTGTGGCCTTCAGGAGGTAATGAGGATTAGATGAAGTCATGAGGGCAGAGCTCTCATGAATGAGATTAGTGCCCTCATTATAGTTAAGAGAGAGCTCGTTTCTCCCCTCTGCTTTTCACTACATGAGGCTACAACAAGAACTCAGAAGTCTGCAACCTAGAAGGTGGACCTCACCAGAACTGGACCATGCTAGCACCCAGATCTTAAACTTCCAGCCCCTAGAACTGTGAAAAACAAAACAAAACAAAAAAACTTCTGTTAGGCTATTCAGTCTATGGTAACTTTTTACAGTAGCAAATGGACTAAGACAGGTCCTATCAGATGGCTAAAATAAAAGATAATGACAACACCAAATGTTCATGAGGACACAGGGAAACTGAGTCACCTATTGCTGTGGGAATGGAAAATGGCACAGTCTTTCTGGGAAAAGACTGTTTCTTTAATAAACTAAACATCCAATCACCATACAACCCAGTAGTTGAATTCATAGACAAGAATCCCAGAGAAACGGAAACTCACACTCACATAAAAATCTATACATGAATGTTTGTAGAAGTTTCATTTGTAATAGCTCAGAACTGGAATAAACCCAGAAATCCATAAATGAGTGAATGGTTAAAGTGTTATACTAATACCATGCAATGTTACTCAACAATAAAAAGGAATACGCTACGGATACATGATCAGCTTGGGTGGATCTCAGGAATTATGCTAAATGGAAAAAGCCAACCTTAAATGGTTACATATTTTACAATTCTGTTTATATAACATTCTTGAAATGACAGAATTAGAGATGGTCAGTAGATTCATGGTTGTCAGCGGTTAGGGAGGAAGGGAGGGAAGGAGTGGCTGTGGCTGTGAGTATCACGAGGGGTTCTCATGCCAGAACTGCTCTGTATCTGGACTATGGTTGTGTCTTAGTACATTATGTGTTGCTAAAACAGGATACCACTGACTCAGTACTTTATAACGAACAGAAATCTATTGGCTCACAGTTCTGGAGGCTGGAAACCCTAAGATGAAGGAGCCCCCATCTGTCAAGGGTCTCTGGAGGAAGGCAGAAAGGCAAGACAGAGAGCTCACAGCCTCAAGCTGTTTTAGTAATCAGCATCAATCCATGACCTAAACACCTCGCACTGGGCCCCACCCCCCAGCACGGCTGCATTGGAGACTGAATTTCCAACAAATGTTTTCATAGGGACACATTCCAACAATAGCAGGTGCTATCAACAAACCCACACATATAATAAGCTTGCACAGAACTAAATACACACACACACACACACACACACACACACACACACACACACGCAAAATAGGAAAATCTGAATAAGGTCAGTGATGTCCATGTCCTGGTTTTGATATTATACTATAGTTTTGCAAGATGTTAACTTTAGGGGAAGCTAGGCAAAGAGTACATGGGATTTCTGCTTATTATTTCTTAAAACAGCATATGAGTCTCCAGTTACTCCAAAATGCAAAGCTAAATCTTAAAAAAATAAATAACATACATGAGATAAAGTGTTAGCACTATTAGGAGAAGTCTCATTGTTAGAAACAAGGATACCTTCTGTTGGTGAAGAGTGGCTGGTTGTGTAATAGTAAAACACACACACACACACACACACACACTCACTCACTCCTCTAGGATGTCTATGAGAGATGAGGAAGCAAAAAAAATCTTCTAGAACCAAGAGACAAAGCATCTCTCTTGGATAACCGAAGAGGTCCACTTTCTTTTGTTGTTATTGCTTTTTCGGCATCCCACAAACGTTTGCTGAACCACTATTTTGTGTAAAGTGTCCCTCTCTCAGCACTGGACATAAAATGAACAAGACACTCCGCGCGTATCCAACTCCCAAGCTAGTGAGAGAAAGTGATGTGTCTGTGTGTAACAAGCAACATCATCTATCTGAACTAATAATAGGTCTTCTATCAAAAAGATTCCACCTTATTTAACCATGGTGGAGGGTAGAACTGTTCATGCTAAAAACATGTACAAGACACATGAGTCAAAAGACATGAGGTAATGAATAGTTTTAGCCATCACAGCTATCATTAGGCCTTTTGCATACCTGGCTGCATGAAGCCATCTATAATGTAGTAATGGACACAAATTCATCCCAGGCAAGTTACCAGATACACTCCAGCACAGTAAATGAATTTAACAGGCAGTCAGCTTGGAGTGAAAATACCATTTAGAATTAGAGTTTGAAAGGACTGAGAGAAGATTATTCAGTACCAATGTCTTACAAAGGTGAGAGGTTAGACGTTAGAAACGACAATCCAATAAGAAAAAGTCTAGCACCACATAAAATGCTGGATTAAACTAAGAAAGGATATGTCAGACGGGCGAACAGGGTGAAAATTAGTGCGAACCGTGGGACATTTTATTTAGGTTAATCATTATAATAGTAGATTAAATAAAAATAAACAATATGATCACCTCTGTATGCACAGAGAAATAAATGTTTTGAAAATACAACACATATTTATAATTCAAAATATAAAAATTAAAACTAGGGATAGAAGAGATCTTATTAATCTTCTCAAAAAGAGATATTAAAGCATACAGAAAACGCTCTTAGTGATGAAAAGATGGAAATACTCATTTTAAATGAAGAGGAGGACTAATGTGCATGCTGTGGTGGTTTCTGGGGTAACATTGGCTAGAAAAGAGCAGCCAGTGCAGGAAGGCAGGAAACAGCAAGGTGCCTGGCACCTACTAAACACTCAAAAGTGCTAGTTCTTATTATTTCATAAAATTGTCTTTGGGACAGAATAAGAAATTACATAAAAGGGCCGGGTATGGTGGCTCACACCTGTAATCCCAGCTCTTTGGGAGACCAAGGTGGGTGGATCACCTGAGGTCAGGAATTTGAGACCAGCCTGGCCAACATGGTGAAACCTCGTCTCTACTAAAAATACAGAAATTAGACAGGCATGGTGGCAGGTGCTGGTAATCCCAGCTACTCCAGAGGCCGAGGCAGGAGAATCATTGAACATGGGAGGCAGAGGTTGCAGTGAGCTGAGATTGTACCACTGCACTCCAGCCAGGGCAACAAAGCAAGACTTCATCTCAAAAAAAAAAAAAAAAAAAAGTTACATAAAATTTACATTTCACAAAAGAGCTGGGAAATGGGTGTAAGCCAGAAGCAGGAGGATAGCGTTAGTTGGGACTGGAGCCATTCATGAGAAAGTTTTGCCAAAAAAAAAGGGTAGATCTCCTGGAGAAGAGTGGGGTGAAGTACCACAGAAGAGATGAGTTTGCCAAAACATGAGGGACTGAAGAGAACATTTCTGAGCCCAGATTCAGTCTCACTGAATCTTTACTGTTTGCATGTGAGCCTACGATGAAAGGAAGGAGTGGGGCCAGCTTAGAAATCCACTTGAGTGGAGAGAACTGGCTGAGAAAGAAAGCTCTTGCCTTACCTACAAATTTTCACTTGGTCACCTGAGCCACATTTTCTCCATATCAAAAGTGAGGATAATATCTTCTACCCTGTCCACTTTATGCAGTTATTTTGTGAAATAAAAGAAGTAAACAACATGAGAGTACTTTATAACTTTAAAATGGAATTGCAGTCCTTAGACCTATGTGGGGCCATCTGTACCTATTGCGGGGCTTTTATTTTCCCTTGGTTTTATGCTACAGGGAGGGGAGACAGCTGAGTTCTCTACCAAAGCATCAATATGCTCTTTTGTTGACTTTGGTTGGAGTTTTTTGCAAGTATGCATTGCTATATAAAGATGCTGGCAGAAAACTCATGCCACGCACATTCACAAGATTTATTACCCTTAGAAGAAGGTGTGGCTCTCATCCCACTCTGCCACTGGGAGAGCTCTAACCCACTGCAGCTGGATCTCTCCCAAACGCCAATGGGAAGCTCTGCCCAGGGCGTCTATACCATTGGCCCCTTTAATCCAGGGTCCATGGTAACGCTAATCATCAGCATTAAAGGTGGTGGTTTCATGGTAAAGTCCCTAAGGATGAACATACTATAAATAACACTTCATAAAATTAAGAATGACATAAAGCACCACGAACAAAATAAAACAACAACCCTAAAGACTTCCCTGAGCCTCCTTGCACACGTAAAGATGCGTACGGGTTGTGCTAGCCTGTTCTCAGTCACAGACCAGCAGCACTGAGTTCCAGAACATAAGAAAGGAAGCAGTGCGTCTCGTCTGTTGTTAGGGTCCTTGAATCACAAAGAGGAATTTGGCAAGACTTTTACTGGAATTGTGTGTGATTGTTTCCAGGGGAGAACTGCAGCCTTTTGTCTGACAGACTGGCTGTAATCTATTTATAAGGTTGTTAATTTCATGCATCAGTGTTTTGTTGTTGGAATCAGTGACACCAACGAACTCAGGATGGCAGCTGGAAACTGAGCAATGGTCTGGGAGCTCACACTGAGCCACATTTGGGATCTATACAATGGCCAACGGCTGTCTGCAACAAATAACATTACCCGAAAAAAATGTTTGCTTGGCATAGTTTACGTCTAGAAGTTCAGCGTTGGACTATTTCAGTCAGTAATGGTCTTTCTTAACCTTCCAAAATGGTTTTTTCTGTATGAAGTGATGACTCGGGCATGTTTCTTGGTATGAAAATCAGGCCTGGAAATGTGAGTGTACATGTGAAATGCAAGCCGTTTCATATATTAACGCTGGCCTGTAATTTGGTCCCGATTTTGTTAAATAAACATCTCACTGTTTTAAGAGAAGTCTGTACAGAAGACAATTACCAAATTTTCTCTTTTTTTCTTGTTTTCTGGGTATTGAATTGTGTCTCCTGGAAAAGACATGTTGGAGTCGTGACCCTCAGGACAGTAGAAAGTGACTTTATTTGGAGGTGGACACTTCACGGAGGTGATCAAGTTAAGTTAAGATGAGGTCATTTAAAAAGATTCTTATCCAAATGACTGGTATCAGTGCAAAAAGAGAAAATGAGGACGCAGAGACAGACACGCACACAAGGAGAACACCAGGTGAGCATGACGGCAGAGGCTGGAGACGCACTGATGCACCCGCAACACCAAAGATTGCCAGAAAACCACCAGACGTGGGAAGGAGGCCTGGAGCCCAGAAGACCACCAGATGTGGGAAGGAGACCTGGAGCCCAGAAGACCACCAGATGTGGGAAGGAGACCTGGAGCCCAGAAGACCACCAGAAGCGGGAAGGAGGCCTGGAGCCGACACTCCCTCACAGCCTCAGAAGGAGCCCACCCTGCAGACACCTCCATCTCTGACTCTGGCCTCCAGAACCGTGAGACGATACATTTTCATTGTTCAAGCCACCTAATCTGTCCTCCTTTGTTATGACAGCTCTAGTAAAGTAATACACTACTCAAATTCTAACTCATTAGGCATCAAGCCAGGAGACACCAACCCACCATCGTGCTTCTATTCCCCCACCGGCCCCCACTGCTTCTGTCTCTCTCCCCGCTGTCTTCTCTCCTTCTCTCTCTCCCTAACCTCTCCTTCTCTCTCTCTCTCTCCCCTTTCCCTCTCTCTCTGTCTTCTCTCTCTCTCTCTCCCTTCCCTCTCTCTCTGTCTTCTCTCTCTCCTCTCTCTCTCCCTTCACCATGCTCAAATCACACCGGCTTTCAGTGCCTGGAACAGGCCCAGTTTTCCTGCCCTGAGGCCTTTTTGCAGTTCTTCCCTCTGCCTCAAAATCCTAAGAAGTCCTTGGCTGCTCCTTCTGGCCTTCTAGAATGTAATGACACTGAAACAGTTTATTATATAATTGCCTGAGAGTGACATCAGCCCACTATTAGCTAATAACTTTGAGAATACTTTATTTATACTTTTCTTTCTACCTCTTATTTTAAATTTTTCTAAAATAAAACAAATGGACCAATACAACAATTCCTTTCGGAACTGGGAATAAATGGATTTTATCTCAAGTAGAGCAGGCTGCTATCATTTTCCCAAAGATGTTCAGACGTGCCTCATTTGTCAAGCTGAGATTCAGACGGGCATTTAAGGGCTCGTTATTCTTATAGAGCAGCGGTTTCTCCAGTGTTGACACTGTGTTTTCAATGCTCCTCCCCTCTGCTAATCCCACTGCCATCTCCAGGTACCCGAGTCCTCCCTTCTTCTTAGCCTTCACGGTGCTCTGAGGCCTCCTGCTTCAAGGACCTGCTCCATGTCAACTTTCTTTCTGGAAGTTTCCACCAGAAACCCCATCTTTCTCCTGCTCTCCATTGCCTCAGCACCTTCATATACAGAGGATATAAAGACTTGTGGAAATCCTTTCACGTTTTCTCAGAATTGTGCTCGAATGTCTTTCCAAGGCCTGTGCAATGTCTATGCGCTACCCGCGTTCCCACTGTCAGCTCAGCGGGAATGTGAAATCCTGGCACGTGCGTCGCCCTCTCCTCCTCCATCCCTCAGAGCCCCTAACTGCACACTCACATAGCAGGAGACAGTCACTGCACTTTTCAGTGAAAGCATGAAGGAAAAATAGGGCAGTTTTACTTCAATCGCTTTTATAATTTGGGTCAAACATCCTTTTCTTTTTCATGACTAAAATGAAGAGCTAATCCTGGAAAAAGTTAAGTACTGCACTGTTCTAAACGTGAGATAAGGGTTTTTATGCACAAAGAAAAACATGCCAAAGTGCAGATCCCATGGATGTCGGTGCCTGTGAGGCATGACCTGTGAAAGAACAGCACGCCACGGCCACCTTTGCTAATAAAGGCCATTCCTGCCTCTGCCTGCCCTGCTTTTCCCTCCACTGAATGAATGGAGAAGACCAGGGCAAATGGGTGGCATTGTTATTTCCCACCTCCTCAACAAAGCATGGGAAATGCCTCCTAACAGAGAGAGTTTCACTCAGCTCATGGTGGAGAAAAGAAACGTGGACAGCTCTAGTGTGATGACTCACATTGATGCAAATCTCATCCAGCTTCTAATCGTACGATTATGATTCTCTGTGATTTGAGCACAGCAAAGAGAGAGGGAGAGAGACAGAGAGACAGAAAGAGCCAAATGGGATATTTGAGAGGTCTTTCATCCATGGTCGAACTCACTCACTTGAGAGATGACACATTGGAAGCCCAAAGAGCTCAGGAACCTTCTTCTCAAGGTCAGACTAGAAGGCAGCAAGGCAGGGACATGAGCACTCATTTCCCTGGCATTGAGTTCAGGCCTCTCTCTAAATCACAGTTGGATTTGAGTGTCCCAGAAAGGAAGCATAAGGGGAAGAAAGGGGAGGCTGAGGGCAGGAAAGGAAGAAGCTCATAGGAGACAAGGGCACGAAGATGGCCTTGGAGAAGGGGAAGATGGAGAGGACCCATCGGGCAGGAAAGGAAAGCAGCCAGCGTGAGCACAGACACCGGAGTGAACAGCCTTCATCCACGTGAGATTTAGTAACACTCCACATGGCAGAGCAATTTTAAAACCCATCAACATTGAATGAAAACCATAACATCAATACCAAAATTAAAAAAAAAATAATCAGGCTGGGCTCAGTGGCTCACACCTGTAATCCCAGCACTTTGTGAGGCCGAGGTGCGTGGATCACGAGGTCAAGAGATTGAGACCATCCTGGCCAACATGGTGAAAACCCGTCTCTACTAAAAAATACAAAAATTAGCTGAGTGTGGTGGCACATGCCTGTAGACCCACCTACTCGGGAAGCTGAGGCAGGAGAATTGCTTGAACCCGGGAGGCAGAGGTTGCAGTGAGCCGAGATTGTGCCACTGCACTCTAGCCTGGCGCCTGGCAACAGAGCGAGACTCTGTCTCAAAAAAAAAAAAAATCAATTAAATCAATTATACAACTGGGGTTTACAAAACCCACAAAATCCATCAAAATACAAATGCCCTTATACACACCCCTTGCCCCCTGGCCTGGGTCTGGCAGCCGGGTCAGAACAATCCACAGGGCACTGCGTCTTTGTTCACACAGCCTTTCTAGAGACAGGGAAGGGCTGACGTCCAGGCAGGGTCTGGAGCTACTCTAGGTCAGATCTAGAATTCTGTTTGAAAGCCACAGAACCATTTCCTCCAACTGCATGAGTCCGAAACTCACCCTTGATCATTTACCATCAGTTCAATATTGTGGTGGGTGGTGTGTGCCAAGAGCAGAGGGGAAGCAAGAGAGGACATCGTGTTCCTTTAGGATACTTCAAGATGCTTCAAGGTGGGAATCAGGTATGCACATTAAGAAGTTAAATAAAAATGCAAGAGTAGATATGATTAGATGGCAAAGAATCAGAGAGGCAACAAACACTGTAGGAATTCAATATCCTACGGTGTACCTGGCTGCAGATGACCTTGGGTGAAAAGGACAATTATTGCTACCTAAGGGAAATTTAACTAACTTTCTTTTATTCACCATCATTCATTCATTCATTGTTTATTTAGCTTGCACAATGGGGCAAGAAACTGAGGCTACAGTAATGAATAAGACATTCCCTACCTTCAAGGGACTTGAGTCTAGCAAGGAACACAGGCCCCGACCCCTGCACCTGTAGGCAGCCATGCAGTTTTGGAAATAGCATTAATATGTGGGCATAACAAGAATGGTTGAGTTCTGGTGGTATGTTTTTACAACATGAAAATGTCCATCCATCATCCACTTAGCCATCCTTTCTAATAATGCAAGATTAGAAGATCCTCCATGGGGGTCATCTAGACCAGGGAACCCATAGGAATAACCGGACTCCTACAGTGATCCTTTAAAGAACAATCAAAATTAATTGCCTTGGAAGGTCAGGATTTCTAAAATTGCTCCCCAGGTGCCTGAATATATGGCATATTTTCTTTGAGAGCTCCTCACCGTTCTTTTGCCTATATATAGGCTACTTTCAGAGCACAGATTATTCATATCATATAATTAGGATGTTATTAACTATTAAATTGCTCTCGAAAGCTTTATGATGACAATATATAATTGTAGTACATGATCTAGCCGTGAAAATGCCATCCAATTCACTAGCTTAATCATTTGTGAGTATGACTTGGGTCTCTGAGCAGCAGAAGTTTGTTCCTCTTCTGTTTGAGCTCCCCACAGTGCCGAGAACAGAGCCATGCATATGGAAAGGGCCCAGGTTCCGGGGACTGACTCCTCAGATGCAGCCAGGAGCTCCCCCTGCTCCAGAGTTGGCAGAAAGATCGCGGCTCTGAGGCTGAAGCCCATTCTTCTCAGCACGCAATGCATCTTTTTTCATCATATTTAGACACATATTGGTGGCAACCTCTCAAAAAGAGACAACATATGACTTTTTTTTTTTTTTTTTTTTTAGGCAGGGTCTTGGTCTGTTGCCTAGCTAGAATGCTGTGGTGAGGTCTCGGCTCACTGCAACCTCTGTCTCCCAGGTTCACGCAATTCTCCTGCCTCAGCATCCCCAGTAGCTGGGATTACAGGCGCCTGCCACCATGCCCAGCTAATTTTTTGTATTATTAGTAAAGATGGGGTTTTACCATATTGTTCAGGCTGGTCTCGAACTCCAGATCTCATGATGCACCTGCCCTGGGCTCCCAAAGCGCTGGGATTACAGGAGTGAGCCACTGTGCCTAGCTGACTTTTTTTTTTTAATCGTACACGCCCTAAGATTCTGAATAAAGAGCTTATTAGAGTTGGTAATCACTAGTCCAGCATCTAAGTGAGACCAATTCATAATTTGAACAGCACATCATATGAGCACCATATAACTCCTCAAGTAAAATCCCATCTGTTTGGTTTTTCAAAGATCCATAGAAAAGAAAGTCAGCTCTGTGATCCTAGGAAGGTAATTTCCCTGGCCTCAGAATTATTAACAATGCAAAATGCATGATTAATCAGTCAAGATGTGTGCTCTTCTGCCTTCCTACTGCCAAGAAAATAAGAATCTAGCTGGACGGGAGCTATTAATCCCTGATTCTCACAGAGTGCGGTAAACTACATTTATGCCTGATGTAAATACGGCCATTGGTATGAGAATGCTGATTAATTTGCAGTATCTGTAACACCTGTCAGGTGCTATCCTGCTGCTGATATTACACAATTAACATGGGCCCTGGAAAGCTGATGGCATGTGCACTCCTTCCCATCCCAGCTCTGTTCTAGCCTCCTGCTTGTCCCACGACAGCTCCGGCCTGCAGCCTGGGTGACGCCTGTGAGGATTACCAGGTATTTCTGTCTTTCCTTCAACACCCTTCAGCCAGCCTGCCAATCGGGAGTATCAGTTGTGTTCGCCGTCCTCTGCTACTCAGTTTGTGAGGCTGTACTGAGGGTGCTTTGGTAACAGAGGAATTAAGATCGGCTGGGGAAAAGCAGCTGTGAGCCTGGCCCTGTGTGCAGTTTCCCAGATGACATGTTCAAACATCATTCCGTTTACTCATCCTGGACACCATGCACTGTGGTCATGCTGGCCTGCTCGCTGTCCCTCTGCCCTGAAACCCCTCCTTGGATCACAGGACCTTGTCCTGCATCTGCTGGGCCACTGCTTCCATGTGGCTTCCTTGAAAGGCCCTCTGTGCCGTCCTCCCACAGACACTTCCCTTTGCTCCCTGTCCTTTTCCTTACGTCACTTTCCTGTAGAGCAGGTGTCCTGCCTGACGTGATAAACACATTTATTTGTGGGCGGTCTTTCCAGCAGTACATAAGATCCAGGAGCACAGGGGCTTCCTCGGTTCAGTCCACCGCAGGATTCCCTGTGCCTGCAAGAGTGCCTGGTGCATGTTCAGGGCTGAGTAAGCCGGCACTGGATAAACGAACACGTACTGGCAAGGATCAGGAGGGAATAAAAAGGCTGACATTTCATGTGTTCACTGCGTTAGTTTGGTAATATGTTTTAAATGCATCTTTCTTCTTCTTCTTCTTCTTCTTCCATTTCTCTCTCTCCCGGAGTCACAACAAGCAGAGTCTTAAGCCAGAACAAATACGGGCACCGGTCACAGCTTATCTGGCCCACACCTGCTTTCTAGCTGGGGCACCGATGATGGCATCACTAACCCACAGGTGTGATAACAGCAGATCCTGTCATCAGATGTCAAAGTCCATCTGTAGCTGGGACTGAGGGGTCACTGGAGCTGGGTGCCTGCAAGAGCACGGGGAGCCTGGCCCCTGCCCATCCCCACCCACCAGAGTCCCATCTTCCTACGCAGGTGGCACCACTGCAGTAGCCACCACTGGTCTACCACCTCACCAGGCCCTTGTCTGTACCAGCAGAGAGCATGGCTCCTGGAGGCAGGGCACCCATGTCCTCATCCTGCTCCCTTCAGACTTGCTCTGTGACCCTGAGCACAGAGGCATGGTCCAGCATTCCTTGAACCTCAAATTTGATTCACAGGCTCATGCCTTTTGGAACCTGTCCACGGCAGGACGGCCTTTCCCCCTAAAGAAGCCCAGCCAGAGCCTGCAGCTGGCAATGCATTTGGCAGCTGTGGTCTCCTCTGCTGGATCAGGGCCTGAGGCTGTTTATATTTAGACAGTGGAAATGATGCTGAAACAGCATAGCCCTTAATCTTGATACTTTTGCTCCCAGCGTGCAGCTGGGCAGGACCCACAGATTTGAGGAGCTGCACGCCCCCTGTTCCTGTCTCCTTTCAGACTTTTAAATATCTCACTCTCTTCCCAAAGAGAAGCCACTGAGAAATAATGACAGTAAGTCCTCCTGGGATCACTATCATTATCACTACCATAATTATCTCTGGCCTCATCAGCACCATAATTAGCAGGTTTTCATCATCGTCCTTGTTACTGCTGTTTTCTTCTTCATCTTCATCATCCTTCTCATGATCCCCAGCAGCGTCACAACTCATCGTCACCATCAGTTGCCATCATTAGGGCTATCCCCATGATTTGACTTCGTCTTAAATCTCTAGCAAGAGCTCACTTCCAGTACCAAAAGCCTTCTGCAATTTAAGAACTCACTATGGGCATATGTTGTGGTGAATTAAAGAAGCAGAGGGGGAACGTGTGGCCGTCCTTCCAGTTTCTAGTCATTGACCTGTCCTCCCTCTTCTCCAATAACCTCAAGGCCAACAATGAATGCCATGATGCTTAAAGGAAGGCACAACTCATCACAGGTTGCTTTTGCTCCCTAGGCTAAGCTTGCTTCCGTCACTGCTGCCTCCCAGCACACCATGTCCACACTCCTTGGTTCACCACTCCCGTCACTGTCTTCCAGTGGGTGACGCTGACGGTGGCCATCTTGTCCCTTGTCCAGGCCATCATTATGACCTGAGATACAGTGAACAGTCAACAATCACTTACTTGCAGAATGGATTTTTTTGGTTTGAGTAAAAAATAGTATCGTCCAGGTGTGGTGGCTCTCGCCTGTAATCCCGGCACTTTGGGAGGCCGAGGTGGGCAGATCATCCGAGGTTGGGAGTTCAAGACCAGCCTGACTAACACGGAGAAATCTTGTCTCTCCTAAAGAAACCCCATCTCTCCCAGTACTTTGGGAGGCCAAAGTGGGAAGATCACTTGAGGTCGGGAGTTCGAGACCAGCCTGACTAACATGGAGAAACCCCATCTCTACTAAAAATACAAAATCAGCTAGGCATGGTGGTGCATGCCTGTAATCCCAGCTACTTAGGAGGTTGAGGCAGGAGAATCGCTTGAACCCGGGAGGTGGAGGTTGCAGTGAGCCAAGATCACACCACAGCACTCCAGCCTAGGCAACAAGAGCAAAAATTCATCTCAAAAAAAAAAAAAAATAGTATCTACCTTATTAGTAAACAAAGGCATATTTGTTAAGCTTAGCTCTTCTATTTCAAATGCAAACATAACATGGACCATATTCAATGCTGAGAATGTACTTAAAGTTTTAGAACACGGTCCCTGCTATGGGCATATTGTGGGCACTGCTATGTAAAAGGCAGAATGAGATTCAGCAGATGGGAAGTTTTAAAAAGTAGAACTTACATTAGCTAATGAAGAACTTTGCGAAAGCCAAACTGTCCAGCCTGGGGAGAGGGTGTTCTACAAAGATGAATTCTGTGTCACCAGAACAAAGTTATAAGAGCAAGGAACACTTGCTCCTGAGATGGAGTGATGGACAGGGACCAGGTACATGTCAACATCCCTTCACTCCCCAAATTTGATGTTACTGTGAACGAAATATGATGTTGAATTCATCACATGGAAAAGCATACATTCATGCTGAGGAATGTGGAGGAGGGCAGCCTTGGCAGGTATCTGCTCACATGGCATTCAATTAGTATTCCCCACAAGCAGAAGTAGTGCAGGGCATGGTCAGGGTTTCTAAACGATATTTCAAACAAGAACAGAAGCTGTCAGTATGCCCTCACAACTCCACCACTCAATGAAATCACGAGACAAAAATTAGGCAAATGCAGTCAAAAAACCCAGGAACACACATTCAGCTGACGGCTCAAGGAAAGACGGGGGTAAATTAATCCACCTGGGCACAGATTTTAGCATCCAGATTCTGTTTTTCCACTGATCAATTGCCTTGAAAGAAAAGCCCAATCTATCATATTTTAACAAGCCTCCTGCTCATTAGTAAAATGTTTATCCACCAAGCTAGCAGGTAACTGGACATCAGAATTCCCAGGGCAGTAAGGGTGAGTATTAACTTCAGACACACAGAGGAAGACCACAAGATTATTTTAAAATTACAATGAAATTTTGATTTAATTAATAAAACCTTTCTTAAGAAATACATAAATTATTAATTCAGTGAGGCTCGTGGATATTTGGTTTCCAGGGAAAAGCTACCTCTTTTATTTAGCTGAATATTTTTAAAACTTCCTCAGACTGAGGTAGACAGTTAAGTATAAGCTATTGGATGAAGTCCTAGAATAAATCATAAGCTAACAAAAAAGGCAAGAGAAGTCTCAGTAATGAGGAACCCAGGATAAGGGTTACTTGTCACTGTGAGAGCCAGGAAAATAATTTAATTGGAGGCTCCTGGAGACCTCAAGTGTGTATGATATTCTGAAGACAGGGTCTCCTAACATCACATTGTCACTCAGCGGGATCGCGAAGGAATCCGGGAGAACCAGTCTCCTTCCCATGATTACCAGTTAAATATTCAAGGGGGTCCACTGCCGCATTTCTGAGTACAGGCCATTTGAACCAGTCCCCACCTCCTCCGCGGGGACACTCTGCGGGCACCCAGTGACCAGGGACAGGATGGAGAAGGCAGTATTTCTTGGGCCTGATGACAGCGTGCCTGTCCCCACCAGTGTTGAAGGAGCAAGCCCGTGCTGGCAGCAGGGGCTGCAAGGCTCGCTCGGTGGCTCTGTGGCCTCAGATCCGCCTGTAGCTGCTGTGCGTTATCACCAGGGTGAGCAGATGTGATGCCTGATGCCTGCCACACTCGCATGACAACTGACGGTGCTGCCTGAGGGCTGCAGGTGCATGGCTGCGCAGCCTGGTGCTGTTGGCAGTCCTGCCTCCTGGGACTCTGCTGCAAGCCTCCAGCCAGTGTCCCCATGGAATATCTGAAACAGATAGCCCTTGTAATACACAGCAAGCTGGCAATGTTGTGCTATATCCACCGACTGCAGACACGCAGTCACGCAGGCAGTGAAGAGGAAGAGACACGGTGATGTAATGAAGGAAACGGCCCTAGCGACAAGCTGGGCTACAGGCTGGACTTACTGCTAATGAGTCACACGATTTTGAATGAGGCAACGTCAACTTCCTGGACTTCACTTTCCTCATGTATAAAGTGGGAGATGGGCAGAGTCATCTTAGAAAGGTCTATTCCAGGCCGGGCGCGGTGGCTCACGCCTGTAATCCCAGCACTTTGGGAGGCCGAGGTGGGCAGATCGTGAAGTCAGGAGTTCAAGACCAGCCTGGCCAAGATGGTGAAACCCCATCTCTACTAAAAATACAAAAATTAGCCAGGTGTGGTGGCGCACGCCTCTAGTTCCAGCTACTCAGGAGGTTGAGGCAGAAGAATCGTTTGAACCTGGGAGGCTGAGATTGCTTTGAGCCAAGATTGCACCACGGCACTCCAGCCTGGGTGACAGAGTAAGCCTCCATCTCCATCTCAAAAAAAAAAAAAAGGAAGGTCTATTCCATTTCTATGGTCCTAGGATGGTATTTTGGGGCATGGGAAGTTGGGGATGGAGAAACAGAAATCAACGGGCAGTGTTCACATTGCGTTTTTAAGCAGAGGTGCAATATTTTGCATGAAGCCATGTCTTGCTCAGAACCATTCTTAGCTGCAGGCTGTGTGGGACGTGCAGGAGGGAAGGGCAGGTGGGAAGCTGCAGCATGGGTCCCGGCAAGAGGAGAGGACTCCGGATCAAGCCAGAGACAGTTGGAATGGTGGGGGAGGGGTAAGGTTCCAAGTGTCTGGGCAGATCATCCAATTCAGCTCAAGTTAGGAGCAAAGCAGCCACCCAAGGCATCGGTCAGACAAGATGGAGTGAGCTGATAGCTTACGGCCTCTGGTCAGAGTCCATCTAAACGCAGCAGGACTGACCGTGGCACTGACGTGTGCTCACTGACCCCACAGGGATTAAATACAACAAAAGCACCTCTCAGTTTGTCACACTCAGGATCCTGAACAATTTCTGCATGTCCTCTTGTGATGGAATAAAGGCTGTGAAGAACTGATGAAATCGTGTCCCATTTTTCCCTTGTTTGTTGCTATGGATTTCATTTGTTCTTTCATTTATTCAATAAATATTTGCTGATCATTTATGACCTTCCAGGTGCAAAGAGAAGTAAGGAACAGTTCCTGCCCATGAGGGGCTCACAGCTCCATGACAAGGGACACAGCCCTGTAAGCAATGATTGCGTTTGATGCCTGGGGTATCTGGGGAAGCGCTCGCTCACACGGAAGTTAAATTTCTGGATGGAAGAGATCACCAGGGGTGCAAGGTTGAGCAGAAGATCCAGATGGAGGAAATAGCACGAGCAAAGCCACTCGGGACTCATTTAGTGGCAAGTAACAGACAACCCGATGGGCAGCCTCTTAGACAAACGGGCTAATTTGTCTGGCTTAGCAAATCTAGAGAACAGAGATCGAGAGCAACACATGGATGGTGCCATCAAGGGCCTGCGCTCCGTGTCCTGCCCAGACAGCCTGGGCAGCACAGCTTCATGAAGGTAAGGACAGTGGGGAAGAGAGGGGCCAACGCTGTGTCCCTATTGCAAGAGAGCCAAAGATGCCCACAGGTCCTCTAGCAAACTTCTCCCTCTGTCTATGGGGCCAAAACCATAACACGCCGCTCCTGGAACCATGAGACTGGACAAACAAGTGTTTAGCAAGCATAAGGGAAGGCGATGGAAGCTGAGGCCGGCAGGTAGGAAACAGCCCTCCTGGGAAAGCTCCTCTATCTCAAGGCGAGAAGTTCAACAGAGCAATTATTTTAGGTCAAATGATCCTCCTGCCTCAGCCTCCCAAAGTGCTGGAATTACAGGCATGAACCACCGTGCCTGGTCTCAACAAGGCACCTCACCCTATCACCTGGCATTGCCCTCTACTCAGGAACCATTCAGCTCCCTCCAAGATGGTGGCACCAAGGGTCAACCCCTAACACTTCAGCCCCGCCTTGGGCTGCCTGCTCGCCCCTCCACTGCACATACAGTCTGCTCCAGGTGGACTGTCTCCTCCTTCTCCTGCCCTCACTGTGCCTGTCCCACCTCTGGGCTGCACTCGGGGGTTTCTTCCATCTGGAGTGCCTTCTCCTGCCTTCCTTTCTTTTCTCCCATGCTCACACCTGACATTTTCACCTTGAAGTCCCCAGTGCCCTCCTCCAGCTTCCTGTAGGCTCTACCCCAAAGCCCCCTCCTTCGGAATTACAGTCAGCCCCGAGTAGTGTGGGATCTGCATCCGCGAATTCAGCCAACCGAGGATCACAAATATTTGGGAAGGAGAGGATGGGTGCATCTGTACTGAACATGTACATATTTCTTCTTGTCATTATTTCCTAAGCAATACAGTATAACAACTTTGTACATAGCACTGACATTGTGTTTGATATTAAAGTAATCTAGAGAGGACTTAACGTACATGGAAGGATGTGTTATAGGGTCATGGGGAAATACTACACTATTTTACGTAGGGCACTTGAGCATCTGCGGAGTTTGGTACCTGCGCGGGGGTTCCATATCTTTTATATGTTATGTAAAGATACGTTTTAAAATTGAAATTGGGAACACCCTTAAGAGAGGCCAATGAATAGCATAGGATGCCCCAGGGGTGCCAAGGGACAATGGCAGTGCCCACGGGCTTCAGGCTGGGACACCCTCACTCAGCCTGTGTTTCCCGATCCTTGTGAGTCATTCTTCTCTGTCTCAGACTTTCTGAGGGTGGGCACTTTGATCCTGCACAGAGGGGACACAGTAATTAAAGTCTGTTGGGTTGTTGACAATGAGGGTTAGAATTCAGGAAGCACATCTTCTATGTCTCTCCTAGTGTTGTCTATTTCACCAAAACAGCAAAAAAGTTCTTAGAGCAAAATTACCCTAAAGACCAAGACTGTGCGGGCCTTAAAACGCCATAGAAGTCTAAAGTTTTCTCCATATTTGGACATAAACAATATTCTCCACTTTGAAGCTAGTCTTTACATACTGCTTGATGCCATTTCTATGACGTTCTAGAAAAGTACAAACTACAGAGACTGAAGACAGGTCTGTGGCTGCCAGGGGCTGGGATAGAGGGACAGCTTGCTCTCAAGGAAGCAGAGTGAGAGGAATTCTGGGGGCTGCTTCATATCCCAATTTATGATGATGGTCACAGAATCTATCCAGGTCTTAAAGCTCATAGAATGGCACAACAAAAAACAGCTATACAATTTTTTTAAGTTCAATTGTATATGTTATATAAAGATACGCTTTTAAATTGAAACTGGGAAGACGTTGGGCTGATGAATAGCACAGGCCATCCACTAGAGGCAGGCTTTGTGCATGCTTTCTGAGCTGAGCAATTGTAGCAATCAGCTGCAAAGCATGTTTAAATATTTACAACATTAAAGGCCTCCTTAGCATGAAAGGCGCTGGAAAATATTTCAACAGAACAGACCTCTTACTTGAACAGCATACAGAAGTGCATTGAAGAAGGTAAAATCCTGGAAGCTGCGGCTGCTCATTGCCGGGATGTGCAGCCTGAATCACGTGGCAAACCCTCCCTTCACAGAAACACTCACAGCCTGGAAGTGGCCAGGAAACCACATGGGGGTGGGGGGCAGTCCATTTTGCAATGGGTCGGATATTTCCGAGCATCTATTGTGGATCAGCCATGTGCCAGGTCACCTTCAAGCAATCAGAAGGCTGATGGAGAAGTCTTCCGATTGATCGGGGTGTGCGCTGGTTCCTGAGTCAGCGTCTCTAACAGGCTTCCTGGGGAGACTTCGGCGGTCGCTCAGTGTGCCGTGCTTTGGGTGACAGCGGCCGATGCAGCAGTTGCTGTGTTAGGTTAAACTGCCCAGGGAAAGTGTGCATGAGAAGAGAAGGTGAACTTGGGTAGGACCAGGAAATCCAATCAAGTCTGAGCACCAGAGGAGCCCCTAACTGGCCAAGAGGCGGCCGGAGGGCAGCCAGGGCCTGCGGAACCAAGGACTGAGGAAGAGGGAGGGGTGAGCAGCCTCAAATTCTGCCACAGGTCAAGCCACAGGAGGCCTGAGGAGGTTGGCATCCGGACTGAATGTTTGTGTCACCCAAAATTATCCAGGAGGTGAGACCCCACCAGAAATCAAACCTGCTGGCCCCCTGACCTTGGACTTCCAGCCTCCAGAACTCTGAGATACACATGTCTGTTGTTAAAGCTGCCCAGTCTGTGTGATTTTGCTATGACAGCCCAGGCAGCCTAAAACAGGCAACAGGGAATTCCAGGGCAAGAAGACTGCTGGTGAGATGGGTAAGAGTCTGCTGCATGGGGGGACCAAGTACAGTTGCCAGCGGGCTCAGGGGCTGCAGAGCCCCTGTCAAGAGAAGGTGCCTTGCAGAGAGAAATGCCTAGAACCAAAGCCCTCCAACTCTGGCACTGCAGAAACCATGCAATCTCCCGAAGCCAGTCTCTGGAGGAAAGGACCATGTGGGAAGCTGGCGAGGTAAGGGGCATCCCCACTCCTCCGTCCACTCAGCTCCGCAATCTGTTTCCTGTTCACTAGCTCTGCTGTCCAGGGAGGAGAACCAGAGCAGCATTCTGCCCTCTTCTAGAAACCCAACGGGTCAGATAAATGGAGCCCATAACAAGATTCTTGGAGAGTAGCTTATTTCTGTCCCTATGTGTTCTTTGTTCACAAGAATGTTGTAAACAAGTAATTATCCTCTGGACGTGCATACTGCTAACCAGCATATTTCCTCATCTCCACAAAAACCCCTTCAGCTGCCTTTCTGTTTCCAGGCTTTGCCAGGCATCACTCCGTCTGCACTCAATGAAAACTTTGATTCCCAAAGCAAGCACTCAGACTCAACCAAGACGAGGAGGAGTGCAGATGGTGGCTGGTCCTTTTGGGAAGTGGCAGAATATGTCTCTAAATATGCATTTGTTCACAGTTAGCAGGGCACAGAGGGGGCAGCTGCCCTTGAGGAAAAGGGGGCTGCGGTAGGCACCCGGGGTCTACTCCCAGTTATGCGAAGGGCAGCCCAGACAGTCAGCCTAAAGCTGCCTCTGGGTGATATATGGGGATGCAGGGACAACCGTCTAAAATCCTGGTTTCTAACATCAGGAGAAGGCAGGTGGAAGGAGAACACGGCCTTTTTGGCAACCAAGGGACATTCTGGGGACATGAGAGAGTCTGAAAGGAGACGCTGCTGATGGCAGGTATGAAGCCAACCCTCCCACTCCGGGAGTGATTATTCTCCTCTCACATCTTAGGACAACTAGAACTCACACACACTTTTGGTACCTTGGACCTCAGCTCCTGTCGAATGTCGGTTTCTAACCCTGACATCATATGCACAACATGAAGACTCAAGAGGCAGACTGATTCCCACGGAGCCCTCAGGCTCTCCCGGCGGCCCTGGAGGGAAGACAGGCCTTGAGAAGCCATTATAGAATGGGGAATGGGGCAGTCTCAGGCCACGTCTTTGTCCATTGTAATTACTAACAAGTGAACAGCGTGCCATTCATCATTCACAAAGACATGGATAGATCACAGGGAAGGGAGTTTTGCCCGAGTACACTGCCTCAAGTCTTTTCTTAGGAAAGAAAAGTCTGTCAATGATCAAAGTTAGGGAGGTAGGGAGGAAATATAAGAAGAGCAATGAATGAACAGTGTGTGTGTGTGTGTGTGTGTGTGTGTGTGTGTGTGTGTGTGTGTGTGTAAGGGGGGGAGAGGCAGATCGTCAGACATACTCACTTGATTTTGGAATCTTACTGTTACCTACTGCTAAATCCGACCCCCTCCAACGCGCAGGAAACTCAGCCTGCCGGGGAACCAAGGACACTGCTAATTTGGGAGATGTAGTGTCTGATAATGGCGCTCATTTGGGGCGAAGTGCTCTCTCTTCTAAAGATGGTGTTCCAGGGTGCGCACGGTTAGCCTACTTTTGTCCCAAGTATCCCTAAGGTCATGTGGACAACTTGCCCTCTTTACCACTTCTCTGCCTGGCTCTCCTCCCATCCATGTAAGGGGTGGGAGGGGAGAGTTCCCACAGTTCAGAAACTGTTCAGAGGGAATGGACAGAGGGAAACCATTCAGAGAGGAGCTGGGTACCTGCCAGTCCATCTCCCTGTCCCCCATCTGGCCTTGCTCCTCCCTGTCACTCCTGCACTTCGGGGTCCTCATGGGGGTCAGCAGAGGACATGGCTGGCATGTGACTCAGGACAACTCTAACCCCAACTCAAGGCACAAGCTTGCCAACAGCAGGCTTTTATTTGGCTTCTAAGAATGGCCTGTGGGCTCCATTGTTGTCAAAACAATTCATTCATTCAGGGCAGGGGGCAAAGTTTAAATGATCATTGTAATATTTTGTCATTTAAAAATTGGTTGATTTCACTAATTCTTATCCCTAAGAAATCATTTAATCAAAGCTGTTGACCAAATCTGCTTATGAATTTCCTTACCTGCATATTTCTTCATTCCAAAATAAGAAAATATAATTTTTTTTTTGAGACGGAGTTTCGCTCTTGTTGCCCAGGCTGGAGTGCAATGGCACGATCTCAGCTCACTGTAACCTCCTGAGTTCAAGTGATTCTCTTGCCTCAGCCTACTGAGCAGCTGGGGTTATAGGCACTCACCATCACGCCCGGCTAATTTTTGTATTTTTTAGTAGAGATGGGGTTTCACCATGTTGACCAGGCTGGTCTCAAACTCCTGACCTCAGGTGATCCACCCACCTCTGCCTCCCAAAGTGCTGGGATTACAGGCACAAGCCACCGTCCCTGGCAGATTTTTCTTCTTTGGATGATTGGTTATCTCTGGCAGCTCTCATGGCAGCCAGAAAGAAGTCAGAGCCTCTGGAAGCTCTGCACGTATGGCTCAGGTGGAGAGCTAGATTATGGAGTGATGCCTAGTCATCGTTATGCTCCTTCTACTTAAAAGAATGACTATGTTTTCAGTTTATGATTTCTTAATTACACAGCAGATTGCAATGATATTGGAAGAGTAATCCTGCATGTTCCTCCTCCCCTTCATCTCCCACTTTTAGTGAGAAAGTACTCACTACTTACTCCTTTTGTGCACACATATGCACACCCACCTTCACAGACAGGCACACACACTCAAGGGAAATCAAACAAACCCAGACACTCTGGCGTCTGTTAAATTGGCACCACCGTCCAGTAGAGGCAAGTCACTGAGAGACCCAAGGCGGCACCCAATTTAGGAATTGTTCAAGCAACTCATCACTCGCGCTCATTAATTTCTACAGAATCAAAAACTGTGGTTATGGAGTTGGCCCAAAGCACCGTCACAGCAGATGCCTCCCCGAAGCCTGCCAAGCCTGACAGCCCCTGCTCACTCTTGCACGAAGCCTGCCAGAGGGGTACTCGAGGCTGTCTCAACGATCAGGCTTTCTGCTCTCATAAGATCTCAAGACTAAAGCAACCTGATATGGTGGAAAAAAGAGCATTAGAAAACAAAAACCTATTGTTTGAGAAAGCTACAAAATTCCCAGGTACTTGCTATGCTGTGCACGGAGAGCGTCACAAGGCTGGGCACCGATGAGCTGCCTTACCGTGAAAAACACCGAGAGAGACGCGGAACACAATAAACTTTTGAAAATGGCATTCTGGAAAGTCTATTTGCCATCGCAAAAATAATGATTTTAGTTGTGTAGAAGACAAGCAAAAGCTTGTCCTAACCTGTTTCTAGAAACGGTTTTCTAATTTTGACCCTGGGCTAAAACGGCAGTGAGTGTAGTATTACTGGTAAAGCTCTGGCTGGTGTCTTACGTTAACATTTTGTGAAATTATTTTCTCCACAGCAGTTGGAGCCCTAAATCACAAATGGAATTGGTCCTAACGTACAACAATGATTAATCTGTACAGTTTTTCACAGTTTAAAAATGCTCTAACCATGAAGTCGAGATAATGAGCCACACTAAAAGTCTCTGTGCCCTAATTGTTGTTCAGAAGGCCTGAGTAGCTGAGTCCATAATAATCAGTTTCCAGTCTCTGAAAATAATTGCCACTAATGAGATCCCCCATGATAATGGCCAGCTACGTCGTTGGAACTAAAGAACCAATCCTTCCAGAAGAACCTGAGTCATTCTTACCTCGCTGCATCACAGCGATGGCCTTTCACAATGAGAGCAATGGAGTGTTCTCTGTCTCACATCTCACTCAGCAACCGCACTCTCTCTTCATTTACATTCTTCACTTCTTTTCTTACCCATTACATGCACTCACTGGGTCAGGGAGAAGAGTCAGATCCCCTCCGCAAGCTGGCCGGTGGTCTTCAGGACTTATTATTGCATCATCACTGCAGGAGACCGAGCAGCCGCGCTCTTCACAGACGTCGCACGCGGCTTTGGAGGACCCAATCCTTGACCTGCCCCTTGCTGTGTAAAGTTCCACTGTGTCCCCGGAAACATCTGCCCTTTGATCAGCTGCTGCTTGTGCACCCGCAGTCTCTCCTGGAGTTTGTCCCATCCCAGCTCCTGCCTGCACACAGGCCTTGCTCTCAGGGGTCTCGGCTTCCTCTCTTCCACACGGATTCTTTCTAACCCCACCCTCTCATGTTCTCAACAGTGGAAGATGGACAGGGGTCCTTCCCCATGACCTTCCCTGACTCTTCCCTCCTCCTCCCCCTGTGAGTCCCTGGGGTCTCGAAGGCTCTCTGCCCCTCTCCTAAAGCACCACCGAGTGTCTTCCAGGTCATCCTCCCCAAACCACGCTTTGTTCTAACTGTCAGCCCTTGACCCCTCATTCATCTTTCCGTTTCTCCTACAAATCCCATCATCACAAGGACCTAGCTGCACTTACCTTCTCACATTCCCACTCTGTGCTTCCACTGCCTTTGCACAAGTCACCCCACCACCTTGTACTGCTGACCCAACCCAACACTGCTAATCCATCAACTCCACCATTTTCTTCCTCTGGCTGTTCTTGGCTTCACTCGTCCCAGAGCCGGTGTTTCTGAGGCCTGTGGCAATCACCACTCCTCTGAAAATACCTGATCTCTCTTACTTGCCAAATTCCTAGCCCCAGGGGACACCCACCAGGGACTCCGTGCAGGCCGTGGGCACTGAATACTCATGGGGGACAGCAAGCAGCCTCCTCCTCCAAGAACTCTATTTCCTGCACATCCATCCATGGGGCTGTGTCCGGCCTGCTGAGACCGGCCATGTGTTCTGTCTCCAGATCACACTCCCTCAAACCCGCCCGCTCCTCCACTGTCGCTCTCAACACATGACCGTATCTCAACATTTGGGGGGAACAATTTAAGAATGCATGGAAAGGAACTCAGTGATTCTTTCACTAGGCCTACAAACAAAGCCACCTACATTTTCAGCGATTTCCTCCCTTTCACTACGAAAGGCACGTGTTTTCCTGTAGGTGTGAATGTTCTGCAGGGGGAGAGGGCACCATGAGTTCAAAGGCCCTGAATTTGGAAGGGACTCGGCAGGCCTGAGTTCCACAGGAAGGTCATCGTGGTTGGGCAGAGTGGGGTGTGGAGTGTGGGGTCAGGTCCCATGGCCTCTGCTCTCTGCAGGGAGTGAGCCTCCATCACTATCATACAGTGGTGGAAGCAGACAGAGATGTGACCTGATTTACCTGTCAGAAATCACCATGGCCACGATGTGCAGACCAGCGGACGGGGGCGTGGGAGAAGCAGGAAGACCAATTAGAAGGCGACTCAAAGCGGTGTCCCAGCGTGGGGCGGTGCTAAGTGAGGTGTTTTCTGTGTTCCACAGTCACAGACACAAACTGCCACTTATTACAAACCCTTCAACGGTAGGCCAACCCGGCATGCATGGACTCATTAGGACTTCCCCTGCCTGGGGCTGTGCTCAAAAGCCTCTTTTTGTAGCCCTCCCTGAGACAAATACGTATTTCACGTGCTCGCAGAAACTATACACAAAAGAATCGATCCTGAAACCTGCAGACCCGCGAGAATGCTGCAGGTAAGTAAAATCCTCTAATTCCCCCACTAGCCAGAACCACACACATACATACACACACACCTCACACACCACATAAACACACACACACACCTCACACACCACATAAACACACACACACCCCATATGCCACACACACACACACCACCCACACACCACATAAATACACATACTCCACACACACACACACCCCACACCACATAAACACACACATACCCCACACACCACATAAACACACACACACCCCATATGCCACACACACACACCCCCACACACCACATAAACACACACAAACCCCACACACCACATAAACACACACACTCCACACACACACACCCCCCCACACCACATAAACACACACACACCCCACACACCACATAAATACACACACTCCACACACGCACACACACCACATAAACACACACACTCCACACACACACACCCCCACACACCACATAAACACACACACCCCACACACCACATAAACACACACACACCCCATATGCCACACACACACCACCCACACACCACATAAATACAGACACTCCACACACACACACACACCCACACCACATAAACACACACACACCCCACACACCACATAAATACACACACTCCACACACACACACACACACCCACACCACATAAACACACACACACCGCACACACCACATAAACACACACACCCCATATGCCACACACACACACACCCACACACCACATAAACACACACACCTCACACACCACATAAACACACACACACCCCATATGCCACACACACA
>CAUYUD010049924.1:0-48952 GCA_963575295.1 Alouatta caraya | reverse complement strand
GCTGGAGTGTAATGGTTCCATCTCAGCTCACTGCAACCTCTGCCTCCTGGGTTCAAGCAATTCTCCTGCCTCAGCCTCCCAAGTAGCTGGGACTACAGGGGCCCACCACCATGCCCCGCTAATTTTTTGTATTTTTGTAGAGACAGGGTTTCACCGTGTTGCCCAGATTGGTCGAGAACTCCTGAGCTCAGGCAATCGGCCCGCCTTGACCTCCCAGAGTGCTAGGATTACAGGTGTGAGCCACCATGCCTAGCCAGGGGTCAGTCTTTTAACAAAAAAGTTGTAAGAGGAGGAAAAGGAAAGAAATGCTTAATGGATGGGTATTATTTTACTATATCCCTGATATGGTTCAGTCGCTAAGCAATGTGGTGTGACTGTGCCTACTTGTCTTTAATCATCTCAAGAATTCTGCCAGGTAACTAATATTATCCCCTTTTTACAAACAAGGAAACCCGAGCTTAGCAACGTTGAGCAACTTGCCCTGGATCAAGGGATAGGGTCACTATTTGAGCCCAAGTCAGCCTAAGTTCCAAGTCTTCAGACTTTTTGCTACTCCACTATCCAGAGACCAGCCTGGACCAGGTCATGGTGTTGTTAGAACTGGCTGCACTGCCCGGACCCCAGCCATACCGGAGGAGTGGGCACAGAAGAGCAACCACCCTTTCCCAGGCTCTCCCTGCTTCCACCCCAAGTCTGGTCTTATAAGCAAGATTCATATAACAAGACAGGGCGCCCCGTGCCTGTCTCCTATAAAGACAGTGTTGGCTCCATGGGCCTTAAACAACCTTAATTGCTGGGGAAACGTTATGTCTGTGAATGGTGGGTGGGCTGAGGTCAGAGTTTACATATATTTAGAGATCCTGACATGTTTACATCTTCTAAGAGATGTGGGATCACTTCTCTCTGGAGTTACACTTTCTCACAAGATGAGAGGATCATGGCATGGGTCCACCGGCAGCAGCCTCACGGGCTTCTCCGCCCCAGACTCTGTTTACTGCCTGTTCCCTAATCACGTTTTAGTGATTCAATATTGTGTATTTCACAGTTGCTCGTAGACTAAAACTGGGAGTGGGGCAGCAAAACACAGAAGAATGTTGTTTCCAGCTTTTGTGAAAGTTGAGTGGGGAGAGAAATCCACACTGTTCAACAAATCATTGCTTGGAGGTCAGGGCGGATTCTCACTCAGTCTCAAATACTTCAAAGTTGAATGCAGAAAAAGTGTGGGGTTCAGGAAAAGGAAAAGAAAATGGGAGAAAGAGAAGGAGATAAAGGTGATGATCCAGGAGCTGAAACCGGGGTCAGGCCCTGGTGCTTGCAAAGCACCTGCTCCAAGCGAGCCCTTCCCCCTGTCTGGACCTCACTTTCTCCTTGTGTGAAATGACAGCCCCTAGATTTTCAACAGCCAAGAGGTATCATTGCAGGACATGCCGAGAAGGTCTCCAGAGTTTAGAGAAGTTCTATAGGCCACGGTAGACAGACTCAGCTGCACTGAGGGCAGGAAAGGAGAAAGGCATTTCAAGAAGAAGAGTGAACATGAACCAAAGCTCAGCGAGGGGACAGGCCTGTCATCCCCAAAGACCATGAGGTGGCAGCCCTGGGCCGAGCAGAGGATCTTCTAGGGAAGATGAGGTCAGATGGGGAGAGTGGGAGAGTTTGGGACCCATGTGGAGGCTTCCTGGACAGCAGTGGGACATTTGAGCAGCGGAGGATGTGACAATAGGTCTGGAACACTCCTCAACCCTCTGACATTAGCACTAAGCTGGCTCTGCTTGGACCAAACTGTATGCCAGGGGCTGGGAGAGACTAGTTGACACGCAGCATGTCCCATGGCATCCCAGCGCTCCTAGCTGCAGAGCAGCTCCAGGGTAATATCCACAGGGGGCTGGAGGAAGTGGGGGGGAATTAGCAAGTGCAGAAGTGCAGAGAGAGAATGGGAGAAGGAGAGATTGATGCTGCGAAGGATAGAGCAGGGAAGAGATCAGGAAAGGGCTTGTGCCAGGGGCAGGATTAGGAAAAGACCAGGAAAGGGCTTGTGCCAGGGGCAGGATTAGGAAGAGATCAGGAAAGGGCTTGTGCCAGAGCAGCCCTGGATTAGAGGGAAGGTGTCAGTGGCCAAGTATTTCGAGGAAGGGTATTTGGTAAGAGAAAGTCTGAGCCATAGAACCAAGACGGGGAGAACAGGGACCTGCACAGCATGCGGGGAGCCCTGCCTGCCAGGCTGGGCTTTAGGAATTATTCAAAGCTCTGGAGGGAGCTGGGGAGGGCTTTTGAGGGCTCTGTCATGGTAGATAGGAGTCCAGAGGCAAGAAGACCAGAGTCCTGTGAGATGTTGCCAGGACTGTGAGCGGGGGATGATGGAGGGGTGTAAGAAGATACTGAGGAAGAAACAAACTGGCTGGCGGAAGGAGCGAGGGGAACTGGACATGAACCCAAGGTCTGCATGCACAACTAATACCCCAGCAGGACAGAATCACAGCAACGCACGGCTCCCACCTCCTGGCGGGTCTTGGCAAACCACACAGGGAGCTGCTCACTGTGGATCAGGCTACCTCACTCACACTCTTAGCTCCATGGGACAGGACTGCTTGGGGACCCCTCACAGCCACACCTTGTAACTTTGCGGTATCCACGCCTCCATCTTAGGGTCTGCTCGCCATCCCATGTGAAGCTTAGCTGTCCAGCTGACAGCTACGGGACCCAGGATCCTAGGTCAAAATCCTCAATTAGGGCTCCTCCTGCAGTCAATTGTGGGTCAGTCAATGGAGACCAGTGACCTACACCAGGGCCACACTGCCCCTCTATGTCTGAGCAAGGAAGTGCAGTTGTTGGTGGCACTAGAAAGAGGAAGATGTCACTTAAGTTTGGCATCTCTTAACTGGACTGCCAGGAGAGAACTGGCTATTCAGTGGCAACCAGCAGCGTATTTTCTGGGTCATGACTGAATGCAGAAACGTAAAACCTACTAATCAGCCTCTAATGCATAATTGCCTTGTCTTCCTGCAAATCACCTTTTGGTTTAACAAACACGGTAATCTGGCTGATGCGTCAAGTCCCCCTCCCACTCTCCTATGCCAGGATTTCCAGACTGCCTCAAGGAAGAGGAGTGGATTTCAGGAGCATGATTCCCACACCCACACCCCCACATGCCTCTATAACCTCCTAAAGACTCACAAACTGGTTACCACGAGCCTCATTTAGCCTGAGATCATCATAGTATTGCAAAACTCAGGAAGTTCTGCATAAAAGTCTGCATTATCGGCATCTCTTAAAAATCAGAAAATCTGCCACACTGAGGGAACTGGGTAATGCTGCCCATAGAAAAGAGGTGAATGCCCCCGTCACAGCCTCACACCTACCGCCTGCTGTGGCTTCCCATGGCCCATTCCACTCCTGATTGTCGTCTGCACAAACCCTGGGGGAATTGGGATGAAGACCCCCAGATCTTCCTTTATGAGGCTTTAGCTCGTAAGGACATGCAGTTCCCTCCCCAATCCTGCCCCTTGAGGAGGACATTGAGAGGAGCTCTGTGAGAAGGAGAAGGAGGCTGAGGGGGACTAAGCACCAGCCCTGGTCCCATCGGTCCTGCTCTCACTGAAGCCCCAGTGTTTGCTTCTCAGAGTTTGGATTTTGGGTGTCATGGTCACCTCTCTTCCCAGGTGGAACCCCAACTCACCTGTGCTTTGTCTTTGCTCCTCTGTAGCGCCTACACCTCAGTGAAGATGTGGCTGGGGCCACATTCATGGCGGCGGGCAGTTCGGCCCCAGAGCTGTTCACATCGGTCATAGGTAGGTGACAGCCTGAGGGACATCTCAGCCCTTCACTGTCTGAAGGAAAAGGGCTCTGGGAACAGATGGCCCCAGTCCAAGATTGTCTGCCATTCATAGGCAATGACAATTCCGGGGCCTCAATGAGTAGAGCATCAGCCTCCCATCTGCTGTTGTTTTATTTAAGTGATGCTTTTACTGCGCATGAACTTGTCCCAGCCCCTGAGCCCACCACGCTCCTGTGCAGCAGTCATCCCTCTGCAGATTAGAAAGCTCTCTCCACCCCTCAGCTGTTTCCTGTAGATTCTGAGAACAATCTAATGCTTATGAGAGGTCCTCCACGCCCACCTTGGAATGCAATGGGCCACAATAGCCAGGCTGATGTGGGATCTGTGTTTCAGGGGTCTTCATCACCAAAGGCGACGTGGGAGTTGGCACCATCGTGGGCTCAGCCGTATTCAACATCCTGTGCATCATTGGTGTCTGTGGGCTCTTCGCTGGGCAGGTAAGCTGGTGGCTTCTTTGTGATGGTAAAACATGACATCTGGGGAAAAGGAGGCATGGAATTTAGGCAGGGGACTGCCTTGCTGGAACACAACTTGCATCTGGGCCCAGTGGTTTTGGCAGCAGTGATTTGGGGCCTCACATCCCAGGAGGCTGGCCCAGCTGGAAGTGGAAACTGGTAATCCACCATTACTTGGCCTCCATGTTAATGGCATACAGAATGCTCAGGTCCACATAAACAATTAACCAGCCTGACAGATGTGGGTTACAATCTGAAGGGTGTCATGCTCATTTTGATGTACTGATGTGAACTAGAATGGTTTAGTACAATTTTAGGTATGATTTTCTCCCAGTGGAAATGGAATACATGAGAATCTGCTAAACTCAATGAGAATACATGAGAGTCTGCTAAACAAAATGTGCAGTCATCGCGGTTTAGGACACAGCCTAACCTTTTTTGACCTTGTTAGGGCATTTCATCTCTCTGTTATAGTGTGCCTTTGGGGCCATTCATGAAGGGCTTTGCAAGCCTGCAGTTTACCTATGGAGATGATGCCACTTCAGGGAGTGTCCTGGGGTCTGTGTCCTTTATGAATGCCGGTGTATGCTTTGGAAAGTTTGGGTTAGGTGCTCAGGAGCCGCTGCATGGTTGGCTCTGGGCAGCAGAGCCTGCAGGACGCTACAGCAGTGCCTGGATGCTTGTTTGCGGGGTTTGTAACTGTTTTGCCAACTCTGATATCCTAAATTTCTTCTAAGGAATTTTATTCAGAAACAACACAACCCTGAGGTCTCTGCCCAAATGCTCACAACTTTGTGTATCTTCTAGTACAAGTCACTTCTGAAAGCTCACGGAGGCTACTCCGCTTACAATATCAAGGAACCTGTTGATCCTAATCACTCCATCAGCAGCCTTGATATGAACAACGCACTGTTCTGCTAGAAGTGGCTGACTGGGTCAGGAGGCCAAGGAGAGCCCCCGGGCAGCCTTCTCCACATGCTTTGCCAGGCCCTCACCTCACAGCAGTGGCAAGGGGCACCCCATGCTGCCCATTCCGCTGACGCAGACTCGAGGGTCTCCATGCAGGATACCCCTGGTGCACCATTGCATTCTCCACTGCCCATTTTAACTCCCATCATCTTCATGCCCATTGATTTGTCTGGATTGCCTGGTGTGTCAGTTGCTTTCAGGTGACATGCAGAAGGGCGTCTGGATCTCATCAGGAGTCAGCTACAGGTGGACGGGTTCCTTCTATCATGAGAAGGGGGTCCCAGTACATGGTGACTGAGCTCCGCTCAGCTCCATAGACTAAATACTTTCCCTCCTCTCTTCCTTTCAGTCAGTGAGCTCATGTCTTAGATTTTGTGAACCCATAATATGTGCTTTTTAAATCTCCCATAAATGTATTTTCTATGGTTTAAAAATGAGTCTCTGCCTTTGCCTATGGTGCTGTTGGCACTTCCCTGGCTCTCCTTTGCCTTGGACACCTGCTCGTGGCCCTCCAGAGATGAACAGTCACACCCAGCGAAGAGTCTGTTGCTGTGAGCACTCTCCTAATTAGCATTGTCACCATCAGCAGTATGGTTATTAGTCTGGCTGTTATTAGTGTTGTCATTAGTTCATTAGTCATTTGTACCTGAAGCTTGATTCAAAAGCAAGCCCAAAGGAAGAGAGATAATGTAAAGAAATGAAACAAATGACTGGGGAGCATCTAGTCAGTGCCTCATGACTAATTACTTATGAAATGGCTGGGATGCATGTGTGGCTCATCACTCATTAGCAATGCGGTTCATCCCAGCTTGGCTGGAACACCTGCGTCAAAGGCAAAGGGCTCCCTGAACTCCAGTGATGCTAGTGTCTGTCCCTTGACTCCCTCCAGAAGGTTTTTGCTGGCTCAGCTCACAACCCCACATAACCTTGGACAGAAGTAACAACCATGACTGTTGGGAGAAGCAGTCCACACGGTGACTCTGGATGCCAACCTTTCCTTCTGCCTTCCCTGTCCTGTGGCCACTTGGATATTTTCAAGGCCATCCAGCTCAGGGATCCTTCAAGTCTTTGCAGAGGAAGCAAAGTTATGTTTTAGAAAGAACATGGGCTGGGGAATCAGACGGGTCTGGGTTTGAATCCTGATTCTGCCATTTTCTTGCTGTGGGACCTTGGAGAAGTTACTTATGTTCTCAAAGCCTCATTCTTCTCATCTATAGAGTGGGCACAAGCACAACTACTTCCTAGTGTTGCCATCAGGAAGAACCATAGCATTTCAGCATTACTAGCACATGCTCTACATGGTAAGTCAGTCTCAGTTAGACACCATTATCAATGCTCAGAATACGCACCCCTGGGTTCTCACCTCCAAATTCCACCTAAGTCACTGTGATAATTTGACCAGAGTTGATAGAGCTTATCTAACAGTCAAGGGTGTCCATCACTTAATTAACAGACACAGGATACTCGGTGGAAAGGGAAGGGATAGTCAGGGAGAAGGTCTTCTAAATGGAAATCAAAATAAGGAGATGTTCACAGAAAAGCAATCTCAAAGGACTGGTACTTACTTCTGTGCTGTCTATCAGTGGGAGGAAGAAAAGAAGAAATGACAGCTTCCCAGCCTCACATGAGGAGAAGCCCTCCCAGGCAGAGGAGCTGGGGCAGTGGAATGTTACTGCAAAGGCTGGATATTGGGAATTGAAGCGATTAATAAATCCAATCATAGATCTCACTTAACATTTTATTTATGTTGATCTGCACTTTCATTTGGCTGAGAGAATTACCAGCGAGTACCCGTGGGCCTCCCTCTACGAATTTCAGCATGGAGGGCTGCACAGACCAAGTCTGTTATCCATCTGAAATTAAAGTAATTAAGCTATAGGGTTTGAGTTCCTGTCTCAATTAGGGTTTTGATGAATTCAGTGTAATTAAATGTCTGCTGTATTTGCAGTTTGCAAACATAGCCCTCGCTTCGGTGTTCGCCTAAGGTGCTTTGGGGAGTTTTATGGGACAAAAAGGAAATTGCTTCTCAGAAAGTGGCTTATAGAGAGGTTCTTGGCATCACTGCAAGACATTTACAAGGCTGTGGTCCTACAAGTTTCCTTTATTTATAAACGAAGAATAATAACAACAAAGAGAAAACACTGAGCTCTTGATGCAACATACTAATGTAACTTGCACATTGTGTTGAAAGGACTTCATGCCAATTTTGTAAAACAATGTACTTACGAATTTAAATCTGCTGTTCAGAGCATGTTAAGATTTAAATGCATAACCACAAAGAGAAATTATGCAGTTTAACTGCATCCCAGGTTAGGACTTTTACATTCAGGTTATTACAGGCCGGCAGATGGCTCCAGTTTATAATGGAGAGCTCCAGCATCAGCTCTACTGGCATCCTCAAAATGTGCCTGTGTTCTTCGGCACGGCTCATCTCATCTTGGCTGGGTTTGCCTTTCTTCAAATAATACTGGCTCGATTAAACAAACCCTAGCAGCACCCAGAGGTTGCACCTCTGAATTGAAATCCGCCTGCATTTGGGTTTCCCCAGCAGACTCTAAGCAAGGACACAAGTGCAAACAGTTGATTTGAAAGGTGATCCCAGGACGTGCAAGCGGGACAGTGGGGAAGGAAGGCAGGGAAGAGAGAGCAGCAGAGGGAACTGTGTTAGCAAGCCAGTTATCACTGTGGGCATCTGAGATTTAAGTCTTTTGTGCGAACTGGAAGACGGTTTAAAGGAAGAGCCACTAAGCTATCTCATGTAAGGAGGCAGGGGAGCTGGAGTATTTATTTATCCACCAACCTCCATCATTCATTGGTTACAGACTGCTCTTACGGGATATTAATTCCCCACCATTCCAGCTTACTAGGCCCAGGCAGAGGGGACTTTGGGACCCAGGCAAAGATATCTAGGGGCAACAGTTGAAAGGACCCGAAAAGGCAAAGGTGGGGAAATATGAGTGAACCCATAAAGCATTTGTTATGAACTCAAGACAAAGGCTTTAAAACAATTCATTTGTTGGGTCTCATCTTCAGCTCCCTTGGATGAAACACAAGCTTTACTACTAGGCAGACTATAAAGAGTCCAGGGCCAGGACATCTTGCATTTAAAGAATTTCCTCTCATGTTAAAAATAACAGCTACTGTTTATTAAGCTTCTCCAACAGTCAGGCACCACACTCGATTCTATATAAATATTTGCAGAAATACACCCACTGAGTTTTAAGATAGTATCATCCTTCTTCACAGGCAAGGAAATGGATACTGGGAGATTCAGTATCCCCCAGATGGCAAAGGGTCTATCGTGAGGTAGTTAAGACTGAATTTGAGCTCACATCAGTTGGTTACAAAATCCAGGGTAGATGATGTGTTGGGTTTTGTCTCTTTCCAAATGGGGAATCTATGATTTTAAAATCTACAGATGTTAGCATTGCATTCTTGTGGTTAGCCTTGGATTTTATGTGTTCCTTGGAAGTTAGGATCTGGGGTAAATGCAAATAAAACAGGCACATGAGCAAAATGATGGTAGCCCATGATTAACAATGGAAGTATTAGGTAGGTGTAAAAGTAATTGTGGTTTTTGTCATTACTTACAATGGTAAAAAACCACAATTACTTTTGCACCAACCTAGTATTATACTTAGCTCAAACAGTGTGCAGCTAGAAGTTTCTCTTATACTCAGATGGCATCTCCCACAGCTAGGCATTTGCTTCCACCACAGATGGAGGACTCAGGCTGATAAACACAATGGGAGACCCACAGACTGCCCCAGCTTACCCCATATACCTTTATTCTGAGCTTATTGTTTCCCAGACAAAACCCTACACTTTATCTACCCTGTTCCAATCCTAAGACACATCCAGATTCCCCAAGAAGCTGGGGATGGAGGACAGGGGAGGCTGAAAACCACACACCAGTAGTTTTGCCAAACCTAAAAACAGAGGCTGGAGACCTAACAGCCACTCCAGGGAGGGAGATGAAATTGCAAGGAAGAGAACGAGTGATCTGTTGAGAAACTAAGAGGACAGGTGCAGGAGAAGGCCTCACCCAGGAGGCAGGGTGCTTCCTTACAGGATCCTGTGAGTACCAGAGAGCAGAATGTGTGATGCAGGAGCGGACCAAGGCCAAGGTCAGGTCCAGCAGGGGCAGCCACTAAATTCCATCACACCCAGTAAAATGGGGTTTCTCCCAGCATCTTCTGCAAGCTGTGGCATCAGGAGGCAGGTCCCTGTTAGAAGCAGAGCCCTAGCCCTAGCCTCATGCCAGCTGAATCAGAAGAGCAGCTCACCTGCTTCAGCTCCATCTGCAGGCTCAGCTCTACCCACATCCTAGACCAAGCATGGCCCTGGATGAGAGGCACCCTCCAGCAGTTGGTCCAGGCAGGGTAGACAGGCCCCCTAAGGCCCTAGTCCTATGACTGACCATCTGCCTGAGACTGTCTCCCACACTGTCGCCTCGTAATTTCTTTTCCCTGGCCACCCCTACCCCCACCCTCTCAAGGCCAGGTCCTGACAGGGCTCCACACCTCATCTCCCCAGATACAGAGTTCTAGTAAGGCCACCCGCCAGCTCTGCGCTGCTCTGTTTTCATCGCCTCTAAAACTTCATACCAGATCTCTGTGTTAGTTTTGACTTTGGCTCACAAAACTTGTTTCTTGCTTGTTCTGCTTCTTTGCTATGATCTCCTGAAATCAGATTCATTCTCAGATCCACATCTTGACTAATTCAGAGGCTTTCAGTTTCAGGTAACAAAAAAAAAAAAATTCAAACTCTAACTGGCTTCTTAAATGAAGGAAATTTATTGGTGTCTCTGAAAAATGCAAAGGAGGGTGGACATCAGGTATGGCTTGATCAGGACTTTCAGCCCCATTGTTGTGATTCTTCTATCTCTAATCTCCTCTGTTTCCTTCCTCAGACTAGTTTTTTGTTTTTTTTTTTAATGGCATAAAATAGCTGTAGCATTTTCAGGTCTCATATACACATACCACATTGCCAGGAAAGAGAAAGAGAATGTCTCCTTGGCCACAACACCTCATTCCCGACCTCCACATAGCATTATCAAACAAAAATCTGACTGGACCAGCTCAGGTCACCTGAGCATCCCTGAACCAATCATTGTGGCAAAGGAACTAGTAACTCAATTGGTTTAGGTTAATCAAGAACCATGCACCCATTTCTCCCTTCCCTTCAGAGCTGAGAATCTAATCACTTCCACCCCACATACACAGTTTTGGGTTTATTATAAAAAGCAGAGATAAATGACTACAGGACAAAGCCTGTGCAATATCATGTGCCCCATCAATGTCTGCTTTCCCTGCACTTGTGTAACACAAGGACAAAATGCACACAGATTCACTCTAGGTCTTGGCGTGGACATATGCTCTCATTTCTTTCAGGTAAATAACCCAGGAGTAGGATTACTGGGTGTGCGCTAAGTATGTTTGTAAGAAACCACCACCAAACAGCTTTGCAAAATGGCTAAACCGTTTGTATTTTCACCACCTACATGTGGGATTCCAGATGCCCCACATCATCACCAGCACTTAGAATTATCACTGTTGTTCCATTTTGTTTTAAATTTAGCCATTCCAGTGAGCACAAATGGTACCTCACTGTGGTCTGAATTTGCATTTCCCTGACGAATCGTGACGTTGGACATCTTTTAACAGGCTTCTTTGCCACCTTCTTTGGTGAAAAGTCTGTTGAAATCTTTGCCTATTTGTTAATCAGGGCTTTTGTCCTCTTCTTATTCTGTTGTCCTGGCAGTCCCTAAATCATCACACTTGACCAAGCATTCCTCTGAGTCCTTCTGTCAGATTTATTTCCAAGGCTGAATTAATAGTGGGTAGAGCCATTAGAAATGATATAGACTGATCATGGCAATGTCGTATTAACTCTGTTGCTTGGATTTGGGTTTGCAAGAGAGGTACTCATAACCAGCACTCTGCAATAGGGTAAAGAAACTGAAGCGATCACTTCCCTTTAGTATGGTACACCTGGGTGCATCTGAGATGCGTCATTCCAGAAATGTGAAGAGAGAAGCAGGAGCCTCTGGTGCCCAGAAGTGAGCACTCCTTCCATGTAATTTTCACGATGCTCCTTGAAAATGAGAAATTTTCATGTTTCTCTTCAAACTCACTTTCAGGGAGCACAGTGAAAATTACTGGAAGGAATATTCACCTCCTGAAACTCACTGTCTATATCCTTGGCAAAGACTTTTTTTTTGAACTGGAGTCTCACGCTGTTGACCAGGCTGGAGTGCAGTGGTGACCTCCGCCTGGATTCAAGTGATTCTCCTGCCTCAGCCTCCTGAGTAGCTGGGATTACAGGTGCCTGCCACCATGCCCAGCTAATTTTTGTATTTTTGGTAGAGACATGCATAGACTATATAATAATCAAATCTGGATATTTAGAGTGTCTGTCACCTTAAGTATTTACCATTTCTGCATGTTAGGAACATTTCAAGTCCTCTCTTCTAGCTATTTTGAAATATACAATACATTGTTGTTCATTGTAGTCACCCTACTCTGCCATCAAATATTACAGCTTATTCTTTTTACCCAATTGTATGTTTGTACCCATTAACCAACCTCTCTTCACCTCCCCTCGCCCCACACCCTTCCCCGTTGCTGGTATCCATCATTCTACTTTATACCTTCATGAAATTAACTTTTTTAACTCCTACATATGAATGAGAACATGTGATATTTATCTTTCTGGCCCTGGCTTACTTTCACTGAACATGATGACTTCTAGTTCCAACCGTGTTGCTGAAGATGACAGGATTTCATTCTTTGTTATGGCCAAATAGTATTCCCTTGCATGTATATGCCACATTTTTACACATTCATCCATCAGCAGACACTTAGGTTGACTCCATACCTTTGCTATTGTGAACAGAGCTGCAACAGACATGGGAGTGAAGCGTATCCCTTCAGTATTGAGTTTGCAATCTTAAAATGGAGATGCGAATGACATAACCAAAGTGAAGTTTGGGGGGTGTTTTTGGGATTTGTTTCATAGGACAGAACATTTTTCTGGTCAAATTCTTTTTATTCTAGGCCAATCTTTTGTTGTTGTTGTTGTTGTTGTTGTTGTTGTGAAGTAAGACATTTGTGGCCTCCTGATGCAGCTGCTCTTTCCTGCAGGGGAAATCTAACTCTGCATTTGAATGGAAACCTGGAGCCTGGACCTGAGCCTGAATCTCCAAGTGAGAAAGAAACAAATGCTATTAACCTTTCCAGATGGTGCACAGACCATCTAGGACAATGGGAGGGCTCATGTACCATATGTCTGGCTTTCACTGGCAAAGTAAGATTGGGTTGAGGTACCAGGGTTCTCCCTCCCCTGACCCAACCAAGGGGGTGACTTATCTTGTGCGTGGCAGGGAGGATGAGTTCCTTCTTCCCTTCCTTACAGTGGATATACATGACCTGCGATTCCCTGGGAGATGAGGAAGAATAAAGCACACTGGCCTCAGTGCTTCATTTACTTGTGACTTTTTCCTCACAATGGAATTGTGGCTGCACTTGGGGCACGGAAAATTAGAATTAGGGCACTTGGTGAGGTACCAGCAGCTGGGAGACTCAAGGTGTGGGTACAGCTGTTAGATGGCATTAAACCCCTACCCTTCGTCATTTTAAGATTTTGATCATTATACAGTAAACTTTACTTTTTCCACTCTCTTGCTCTGTCTTTGATTACTGCAACATGCAACTTCTAAACACGTGTGTCCCTGACTCTCCACAGCATCTTTGTGCTTGACTGTTTTCTTAAAATAAATAAAAATTTAAATATATATATATATATACACACACACACACATACACACACACACACCGACACACTCACATACACACACACCCCAGTTACTATTTTTATTTTTAATTAAAAACAGTTTTCATATGAATAGCTAATTGTTACTGGGAACTCAGTTGAGTCGATGTGAAATCGTATGCATGAACTCATTTAATCTTTGTATCAACCCCATGGTGTAGGCTGTGCTTTCTTCATTATACAGATGAGAAAACAGGGCGCAGAGAGGGAGGTTGAGAAACATACCCCAGGCCACACATCCAGGAATAGCAGAGCTGGGACACAGAACAAAGCAATTTGTTTCTAGAATTTGTTGATCTCTGTGGGGCACACATGAGTCAGTGGAGCAGAACAGGGCAGAGGGGCTCCCGTCCTGGGGGTCGTGGAAGAACACGACTCACAAATGGAGGAGGAGGCTGCCCTAGACTGTCCTGCAGTCCCTCCTGCGCATCTGGAGAACTGTGTGTGATGTGTCCTTGGGCCTGTTTGGTTTAGAACACCTGATAGACAGTGCTGAGCCCGGCTACCCAGGAGTTTGTCTCTGAGTGGAAAACAAGATGCTGCCTCCTGTCAGACACTGACACTCTATTCCGAGCTACATTTACGCCTGCCCTCATTATGGAATTTAGCAGGGATTGAATTGTGGTGTGGACTAAATGGAATTTGAGGCCTTTCGGATACCATTTCCTGATACCATTATGCTTTGGGGCTGGGACGCTCTGCATCACGAAGCACAGGAAGACTCACCTTCCCTCATCCTGATGAGTTTGTTCAGCCCTTTCTGTTCCTGACTTCTACTCTTTTTGGGAAGAATTGACTCTGTTTCAGGGATACAGAGGGAAGCTTGAGAGGGGAGCATCCAGGAGGTTCTTCTATGACCCACGGAGTCAAAGCTCAGGCATGTCCTTGGTAAATGCGTGCTTTCGTTTTTGGAAACATGTTGGCTTCGGAGTCCTTGGAGGGCTTGACTTGGCTTATGCTACCTGTGAAGGTCCAGGGGCCAGGTTGAAGGCCTGTGGGGATCTTTCCGAAGGAAGGCCTCAGTGTATTTGGTACAGAGTTGAGAACCAGGTCAGGGTGGAAAACATGTGGCTTTCACCCAAGCGGGGGTTGATCTTCCAACTCTCCTAGCTTCCCCTTGGCCCCAACTCTAACTCCAGACCCTGCCAGCTTGGCCTAGACAAACCCCAGTAGGAGGCGCCATTTCTCCCTGGACTCATAAATTCTGCCCAGCAATTAAACCCAGAACACCTACTATGAGTCATCATACTCATATGAAGCGTTCCGGAGGTCCTCTGAGAGCCCTCTTAAATGCCATCAAAAAAGTCAGCTCTGCAATTTCATAGAAACAAACAAGAATATCATGATCAAATATATATCCTTAATTTCTATGACAATAAAAGAAGTTTGCACATCTGTCATCGCACATAAATAAAAACGGATTTTAATGAAATGCTACTCTACAAGTTTGAACTGAAGCAAAATGTTTAAAATGTGCAGCTCCAACTCTGGCCCTAGGCAGAGAGAGCAACTGTAAATATTAGTCATATTGTATTATAATGCACAAGCACTAAGCTAAGTGGGTTTTGTGTGTGTGTGCTTTCTTTTGAGTTCTATCAGCCAGGCTGGAGCACAGTGGCATAATCATAGCTCACTGCAGCCTCAAACTCCTGGGCTCCAGTGATCCTCCCACCTCAGCCTCCTGAATAGCTAGAACTACATACCTGGCTAATTTTTAAAATGTTTGTGTAGTGATGGGGTCTCCCTATGTTGCTTAGGCTAGTCTCGAACTCCTGGCCTCAAGTGATCCTCCCGCTTCTGCCTCCCAAAGTACTGAGATTGCAGTTATGAGTCAGTGAGCCTGGCCAAGGCTAAGTTTATATGGTTCTGGAGGCTAACTGCCCACTTTCAAATCTTGGCCTCCCCTCATCTTGATTACATGAACTTCAGAAGTTACTTAACCTTGCTGTGCCTAAGTTTTCTCATCTACTAAATGGGAGTAATAATAATATCTACCTAATAGGATTGTTGTGGTGTTCATATATGTTTATATATGTAAAACACCTGGAAGACCCATTCGCCTTCTCCTCTACCTGTGCTGCCAGCCAAACCTTGGCTTGGGCTGTTTCCCAGCACGGAAGCTTGTCTGGTGGTTGCAGTGGCAGGGGGTGGGGGGATGCCAACCCACTTTTTTCATGGGGCCTTCTTGCCCAGAGGCTCCAGGTCTATTTTCAGCCTCTGCAGCTGCCCTCTCAGGAATCTCCTGTTTCTTTGGTGTCCCAGTCTCCTGGTCTGTCCTAGCCGGCAAGAGCTCAAGGACTTGGAATTCCCTTTATATGGGGATCCACACTCGGAAAAGGATTGAAAAAGCAACGCACCCACAACCTGTGTATCTGCATCATCCCCCCTTCACTCGTGGAGATCACAGACCCAGGATGAACCCGTGCTTCCCCCTTCTGACTCCTGCCCCGTTGACAAAACCAGGGAAGTCACCAATGCCATCCTAGCTCTTCCATAGAGAGCTGAGGTTAGATGTAGCCCTTTCTCAGAATAGTGCTGACACCTGATTCAGGTAAGGGCTCCTGGGACTTCAGAAAGTTCCCGGCCATGCTACAAGCTGGTGGTGTGGGTCTGAGAGTCCTGCAAGCCCAGTCTCTTCAGTCCCTCCATGCATAGCCTCTTGGCTGGCTCTGTTCTGCAGTGCTGGTGTTTCCGGAAAAGACGGGTGTAAGTTAATGTTTAAGACTCCTGTTACTAATAATAATTGAAATAGCAATAGGAGTAATAGCAGTATTAATTTAAAGTTATTACTATTATCGGCCAGGCGTGGTGGCTCACGCGTGTAATGCCAGCACTTTCAGAGGCCAAGGCAGGTGGATCATCTGAGGTCAAAAGTTTGAGACGAGCCTGGGCAAAATGGTGAAACCCTGTCTCTACTGAAAATACGAAAATTAGCTGGGTGTGGTTGGCGGGCCGAGTTGGTTGGTACAGGTTGGTAAGCTATAATCCCAGCTACTTGGGAGGCTGAGGCAGGAGAATCGCTTGAACCCAGGAGGCGGAAGTTGCAATGAGCCGAGATTGCACGACTGTACTCCAGCCTGGGCAACAAGAGCAAAACTCTGTCACTAACAAAATAAAAACGTTATTATTATTATCATTTCTAACATGTATTGATGGCTCCTGGGCACTACTCTGTGTTCTTTATATACATTATTTTATTTAATCCTCTCTAGAGTCCCCTGCAAAAAGTACTGTCATGGTCCTTGTTTTACAGATGAAAAATCAGAGATGTCGCTCATCAGCGTTGGTGCCAACGGATGGCTCGGGAGAGCTTTTGCCCACCTAGTCCACACACAAGCCCCCCTTTTATCTTGCTATAAAGATGTGACTTCAGAAAAAGTCCTCTACCTTCTCCCTTACCCAGACCGATGCCTGGGCCTCTTCTTCAAAACTTTGAAACAACAGGTGGTTTTCAGTTTCACCCAGGTAGGAAATGTCCAATCCAAACTTCCAACTCAGGTCTGGCCAACTCTAGAATCCAAACTGTACCACACTGTATACTATTATATATTTTCCAAAAGATATATATTTTATATCTATCAAGAGAGTCCCCATGCTAAGCATGGCTTGGCTTGAGAACTCCCTCTTCACAAGCATCAAGATATAAAGGGGTCTCTCATCACATACATGAAATCCCTGCTTATGGCTCTGTCCATAGGAGGCCTGTCCAAACCACATGGTGAAGGCATGGGAGTCCCTGGCTCTCTCTCGGCAATAATGAGTCAGCAGGCAGGTGTGTGGGAAGTTGAAAGCCAGCCACATGTCCTGCAAGCAGTTCCCTCTCTGCTACCACTGGAGGCATCAGCCAGCCGAGGTGGGCTTATCACACCTGCAGCGTGGTTCAGCTGAGCAAGATTGCTTAGGAAGAGCCTGGCACATGCACGGTGCATGTGGAGCTAAGTCCTAGTAAAACAAGTCAGGGTTTCAGTCTCTCTGGAATTGTCACCCTCTTTAAACTCCTGAAATCACACAGCATGGTGCTAGTCATGGAACCAAAGTTCATCTACCAAAGCTCCAAGTGAGATTTAAAAGCAAACAAATCCTTACACATAATTGAGTCTCTGGCCTTGAGTTGACTGGAGTTGGACCTGACTCAGAAATTCCCTGGTCCTGGCTTAATTTTTGTGGGGCTTTTGGTCTGGGTAGTCTTGGCCACACCACAGCATCTGCCCACTGAACAGATGCAGCTGTGGGGTCAGGCAGCTCAGCAGGAGGTGATGGCATATGCTGAATTTTGGCATCTTCCACTTTGTGTATCCTAATTTCTCTCCTTTTCCAAAGAAAAGAGCTCCGTGTGGAATGGGGGCTGGTGATGGCTATTTCTGAGGTTGTTTGCCTACTCTTGGTGCTCACATATCAAGTGGGCCCATCAGAGATGGAATCGATGGACTCCATAAATAGCCTGGAATGACTTCCTATTTGTGATCAAATCCCTCCTGAGTCTGAACACCTGTTTGCCCAGCAGGCTGGCTGTTTTCAAACCACTTGGCAGTTGTTTGAAAGCAGGAAGTCTTTTCTCCATCAGAAGAAAGAAGAGGTTTCCCATAACTATCAGAGTCTGGGTACATATTTTCCCTTCAGTTCTTTTTTATTGTTATCCCTTAAATTCGTTGTTCATTTTGGAACTAAGTATGCTGTCTATTGTTGGTCTTGGAGCCACAATATGCACATATCAAAAAAAAAAAAAGGCTATGCATTCCAGGGGTGCCACCTGCAGCTGTCCTGGTGTCCTGGTGCACACCGAGCTGGTGCATATGAGAGCCACTGAGCAATAGTAGGGTCTGCTATCCCTGTGTCTGCACTGAGCCCCATCACTCACATGTCTCTGTAAGGACTTCAAAAGAAAGCTCAAGGCTCCCATGCTATTACATCATGAAGGGCAGCAGAGGTGTCTGCAATCCCCAGACAGCACAATGTGGGCCAGTCACTTACTCCATCAGAGAGTATCTTCTGAGTTACAATTCTAGGGCTTGGGGATATGACGGTGATCAAGATAGGAAAGACCCATGCTCTCAGGTGCTTCTGTGCTAGCAGAGGGAAAGGAGATGATGAGTAAGAAAAAATAAAATCAGCAAGGTAATCTCAGGTAGGAGTGCGAAGAGAGTAAAATAGGGTGATGTCAGGGCCTAGTGGGAGTGAGGGGCTGGCATGGGCCACCACAGATGGAAAGGGAACAAAGGTCTCTCTGAGGAGGGAATCTCTAGGCTGAGACCCTAGTGGTATGAAGGTGGAGCCATGTGAAGACCTAGAACATTCCAGGAAGAGTGAACTCCCACTCCAAAGCCATAAGGCAGGAATGGAAGGACTCGGTTAGGGGAGCAGAAAAAAGACCCCTGCTGCTAGAGAGCAGGGTCCTGGGAGAAGCCAGGGGCTAGGCATGGCTGGGTGGAGGGTCTTGGGGCCCTGGTAAGCAGTTTAGCTGCAACTAGGACAATGATCTAGGAGCTTGCAGTCCTTGAGAGCAGTGAGAAATCACAGAGAGTGGAAAGGAGTCAGAACCCCAGGTATTAACCTAGATCTCTTACGTGCTCAGTAGTTCTAAACCAGCTTGTTGTCATGGAGCAAGCATCGATAACACAACCCAAGTGTGAGCCTCCACCAGAGCCCGGGATGCCTTTGGGTGTTGGCTCAAATCCCCCACCCAACCACCGCAGGCTCTGAGGAATGTCCACCATCACCCTCTGCTTAACCTCCTCTCTGTGGAGCTCTGTATCCTCACTTCAAAGCACCCCACAGTCCCTCGTTCTTTGTTCCATTCCTGAGAGATTATGCAGGTGGTCAGGCTTAACCGACTTCTCCTCATTATCTTGTTCTAAATCTCACCCTTTTCCAGCAGGCTGTCAGCATTCCCCTCTTACAGGGTGACCATTTTGATTAGCGGGTCCCAGACTTTAGCATTCGCCACCCTCACTCTGGACCATCTCCCTTCCGTCCCATTTTAGTATTGGAACACTCGGTCTGACCATGATTCATGCTGTTTTAAAGTACAAGAGTTAAATCGGGAAAAAAAACAAGTTTGACCTCATCTCAATCCTTGAGTGGTCCTAGATTTGGGGAACTCCCAGAGAGTGTGGGATGGTCAAAGATCAAGCAAAGAGATTATTTTCACCATTTGTATAAAGTGTTGGATTGATTGGATCTAATGTAAGCTCCACCCTCGCCCAGTTTAACCACAGCTGTCTAATATCTAAAGGCTTTTACACTATGTTTATTTCCAGTTCTTTCTCTTGTGATTTTTTTAAAAAATCACTTACATTCACTGGCTAAGTAGTCTGTTTCCAATTAGGACTTCTACTAAGCTTTCTCTGCAAAAGAGGTTTTTCTTTTCTTTATAAAATGCATCCTTGGTATTAGAATGTAGTAGCAACATATGAGTTTCTGAAGCTGAAGTCCACTGATTCTTATGATTCTTAGAATTTATATTGACTACTATCAAGAGATGAATGTCAACCCCACAACCCTGCCATACCAATTATCCCTATATTTGTTCATCCAGAGCCATAACACGTGCTGTCTTTTTAATTCAGCATAGGCTTTCTTACATGTACCCATGGAGTCTCTTTAGTGACCTCTTTTTTCAACATCTTCCCCAGAAAATCACAGTCACTGCATTTTTAAGCTTCAGTTTTCCCCATGAATCAACCCCATCAAACTTGCCAAACCAAAAGAAAACTAATAAAATTTAATAGCATTGAAAAGAAAAGCAAAGTATACCTATCAGACTGCTGTTTGTTTCCTGACTCCTCCACTCGAGAGGTCTGGGGAGACTGGAAGGGAAGAGGCTGCACCTATCTTGTCCCCCCTGCTCTGAATGACCGCGCCCACTTCTGAAGCCAATTCTGACACCATCCCTGAATTCCTAGTCTGGGAACAGTCGTTCTCACAGCCTGGAAACATCCTCAGCTTAGGCCTCATGATATCCCCCAGCTGGACTTGCTATTTGGCCAGCATGAGCAGCAGAGCAAAAGAAAGTTGGCCGAACTAGTCAGATTCCCAGTCTTCCTCTCCATCGGGGCCTGTAGCAACACATCCTAAACTGTGCTCAATAGATTCCTCTCCCTGAAAATGACCCAGGGGTGCAGGTGAGGCCAACATCCCTACCTGCCTGTTCCACATGAACATGCCACTCACCAATGCACATAGCCTTGTCACATTCTAGTTACTGCTTCCTGAGCGCTAGAGGCTTCCAATGAGGGGAAGGATGACATATCATTTAAATGAGCTCCTTTATGGCAGGAATGATTCTGGTTGACATTGGCTCAGGCAGTGCCCATAGAAATAATAGCAGTTGGTATTGATTTTGCTTTTTATTTTATAGCTCAGGGCGTTTAAAAATGTTTGATGCTGAAATGCAAAAACACAAAATTTTTGCAGGGGATTTTAAGCTCCAGTAAAGCTCTAAAACCTCTCAGTAAATTTGAACCTGGATGACTGCTTTGCAAATGATATTCATCTGACTTTGATGAGTGAATTTTTTAACTCAAGGAAGTAACGTCTTCTTTGTGCATAAATATAAATAGGAAGCATTTGTGCATCCCTTATATGTAGGAGGGAGATCAGAAAAGCAAGGACTTACAGGATTGAGGATGCAGAGGGAAGAAGGCCAGAGAAGGTCGTGAACCAGAGGAGAATGCCCATGGCATAGAAGGATGTCAGAAACCAGGAGGTGCAATAATCCTTCATTTTGCAGGTGAATGAACTGGCGGTCTGAACAGGGTACGGCCTGAACAGGGTGCGGCCTGTGTATGTCCACACAGTGAACAACTGTCAGACTAGGACTTGAACCCCACAGTTCTGCTTTGGTCACTCCAGTGTATATGTGGACAGTGTGTGACCAAGCTGTGCCTCACTCTGGCACACCTGTCAACCCTTGCCCCTTTGCAGCCCCTCAGGCCCGTCTGTGAATTAAGAGAATGTAGGCATAGAAGAGAGGTGGACATGTGAATGGGTTCAGGTGGTTATCTTCAAGGAAGCCACCAGAAATATGAGTCAACTCACAGATATGTTTCAGAACCCATAACATGGGACTTGTCTCCTTCTCCTGCCCTGATTCCCAGTTGAAACTGATTCTTCAGACTCCCCATAGATCTTTTTCCTGGACACCAACCTAGTGAGCGTTCTCATCGGATCCTCTTCACCTGAAAATGCTTTCTTCCTCCTGAAACCCTTCTTTTCTCACCCTGAATGGTAGCATTCCTTCCCCCACCTAGCTGCTCTTGGCCACACCTCCTTCAAAAGGGATGGTCTCATCTGATCTCATGACATCAGTCCCCTCCTCTGGCACCCCACTCCTCATCCTTGCTCTTGACTTTTCTCCCATCCTCAGGACTTAGTTTGCAAATGGGTACTGGATCTTTCCAGCCTGGGTCTTCTAAAGCAGCCTCCAGTTGAGGGTCTAAACTATGAACTAAGTTTCTTGCTGATTAATGTACCATTCCATCTGAGTTCTTCAGGCAGGTACATTGGGTGCACCCTTGTGGTTTCCGTCACTCACCCTTTAAACCTCAGCCTCATGATTTCTGTCACTCACCCTTTAAGCCTCAGCCTCATGGTTTCTGTCACTCACCCTTTAAGCCTCAGCCTCGTGGCCGACCCTTCACATCCAGACTGCTATCAAATCTAATCAATTCTTCCAAGGTAGAATTTCTCTTCCTGCCCCTTACTTTCCAAGTCCACTGCACCATCCAGTCCAGACCTCCACTCTCGGCCAACTGGACTACCAAAGTCCCCTCACCCCTGTCTCTCTGTCCTTTGTCCTCTGTTCCATCAAAGTCATGTTCATACTGATCAGGCTTCCTGAGCCTCCAGTCTGACCTTGCCTCTCACCTGCAAGGCCCCCTCTGATGGTCACGTCCCAGTAGCCCTTTCCCGTTTCTGGCTGGTTTCCCCCTGTCCACATCTACAGCAGAACTGAACTGCTTATTGTGTCTTCCCTTCATTTTCTTACCTTTGTGCTCGTGATTGTGTTGTTCTTCCTAACCAGAATGCCCTTTTCCATCTCTGTCCACTTCAACCCATCTCCCAAGTTTAAAAATGCAAGTCATTTTTGTTCTTCAGAGCTGTAGTCTATGTCACCTCCTGCAAGAAGCTTTCCCTGATTTCTCCAGGTGGACATAATCTTCTCTTCTTTGAACTTCCTATAGCAGTCTTTCAGTTTCATCTTGTTACTGGTGTGGGCCGATGATAATCTTTAACAGACTCCTAAACTTGTCGGTCTGAAATGATTGTTCTGGTATTTGCTTTCTTTGGTGATGATGATATGGAATAAGAGTGCACAGAAAAATACATACACGGGTGACTGTTAACTGGCAGCATAAGATTTAAATACACATTAAAGGCAACAAGAAATGTGAAGTTACAGGTTGGTAAATGATTAACTGCCCAATGGATTGAAATGGATTGTACAGATTTCAAGATCCGAATCAATGCATCATTCTACAGCATGAGTTAAAGTCAGTCCTTTGATATGTGTGTGCCATTCACTGGTGTCTTCTCATTTAGGACACACAGTTCTTTGAGAAGCATAACTAAGTAAATAATTTTTCTTTGCAGATTAGCAATACTTGCTCCATTTTTCATGTATGCTTTGATTGTTTCTATAGAATGATCGTGTCGCAGTAAGGCTTTTTAAAAGAATAACGATATGTTTTTTAAGTTTTCGTAAAGGAGTGTAATGTATAATGGAGGCAGGGGTTCTCATTGATCTGAGTTCAGCATTCATTATCTGAGTCACTGCTGTTGGCAGGTTGCATAGGAAAGCAAACTTGTCAAAACACACAATATTCACTGATGAACTGACCACTTTAAAAACCTAGGCCCAAAAAAAGAAAAAAGAAAAAACCTAAGCCCCCTCCTACTTCTTTTTCTGCTTAACAATGGCATCTCTTCCCGTTCATTACATCAGCCAGTTTTGGGCCATTTGTTGGAAATTATAACAGTCCCATAAAAATACAAACTAACTGCAAACTGAAACTGAAAACCTTCCATCTCTATGGAAGCGGATGTGCTGAAGGATGGCTCCATCCCAAGCACAAAGGCAATGAAGGAGGCTCCTGCAATGGAGGAAGAAAAAAGTCAAGGATGATCACCCAGGTTCTATATCCCCTCAAAGAAAACGATTCTAATATGAAGGGATTAGGATGGAGATTTGGAAAACTTGGTGAAACCCTTGAATATTTTCCCTCAGATTCTCTTTATGACCATGTGGGCAAACGAAATATGAAGGAGGGGGTTATTATCTTATGTTCTACCATTTTATGGGGAAATTACACCAAGGAACAATTAACTTGGTGGCAGGGAATGGTTGCTCATAGAACCTAATTTTTTTCGGTTATTATTTTATTTCTGTCCTATGACAACGGGAAAAATCTTAATTTTTCATTTATTTATTTTTATTTATTTATTTTTAATTTATTCTTAATTTTACTCTAAGTTCAGGATACACGTACAGAATGTGCAGGTTTGTTACATAGATATACATGTGCCATGGTGGTTTGCCGCACCCATCAACCCGTCATCTAGGTTTTAAGCCCCACATGCATTAGGTGTTTTTCCTAACACTCTTCCTCCCCTTTACCCCCACCTTCAATAGGCCCTGTGTGTGTTGTACCCCTTCCTGTGTCCATGTGTTCTCATAGGAACCTACATTTTTAAGGAAACATTAAGTTCACGTGTTTTACTTTTCAAGATGAAAATTCAGTGGAACCATTTTTTACTTATGCAACGTATTCCCATTTCAAGTAGTTTACTTGACCACGTCTTTTCTTTGCCAGCTATCCCCATATTTATTAAGTGTATATAAGGGAAGAAGTTTCTTCCTCTGAAAAAGGACTTTGAGAACAAGAAGAGTTTGGTTTGGGGCTGCGTGCCTGTGAGTCAGGTGGAAGTGATAGCAGTCACTGGAACTTTGCAGTGTTTGCCAACAAATCGAACAAGCTTTCATTCACCTTAGGCTTAACCACAAATCCTCCATTTCTACTCACTGAGTCAATACATCTTGAATCAGACCAGGAAACTCAGGTGGAAAACTGCGTATTTGTTTTCTTTATGAGCTAGCTACAGTCCATCATCCCAATTCCAATGAAATAAAGGTTTTCATACAAGTTGGTACTTTTTTCTTATTTTTCTTTCCTGTTTCTTTTTTCTTCCTCAGCTTTCTTCTTCTCCTTTTCTTTCCACTTCCTTATTATCATTCCCTTCTTTTTGGTTTTCATTTTGTTTTGTACCAAATTGTTATTTCAGTTACACAGGAAAACACTGGGATCTCCTAGGTACAATTTCTCTTCTCCAAAGTATACAACATTAATACAAAACAAACCCGAGAGATGAGGTGGCCCACCCCACTTTGGTCTAGAGACAGAACATGGAGCTGGGCTGGGGCCCCATACATGCACAGCCCCAAGCCACATCCTTAGGCAGCTGCCTGCCCTGCCTCTTGGGGGATAGCCATGGAGAGGATTGACAAGAATCTAGGGATATCGAATCTTCGAGCCTTTTTCCCACATCCAGTTTTGTACTTCCCAGAAATAGGCCCTCAGACAAAGATTCTGGAGCAGTTAATTTATCTGGGATAGGATCCTAGGAAACACTGACTGTGGAGTGGAAGAGAAAGACAAAGGAGAGAATGAATGCAGCCAAAGGTGCGTTATCAAGCAGGTCACTGCTCTGGACACCAAGGTGCGACCCCATGGGGGGACCTTGGAAGATGGTGGGGGAGACATACTTCAAAGTGACCCCCTGAAGGGTCAGAGAGCTGGGGCATTTGTATACCAGCTCCCATTAGTCAGAGCTGCCCTTTGAGGGTATCACTCCTAAGCACATCACTCCTAAGCCCATGTGAGAGCAGAGTGTACTCGGGTCACCAGAGAGCCCTTGGACAATGTTGTGGGCACCGGAAGCTGGAAGTCCAGCCCTCATGCACAGAAAGGGTGGGTATGAGATACAGGCAGGAGCCAGCTGTGTCTGCCACACACCACGTCACAGAAACACACTGCAGAGGGCGCAGCGCCCACTCCTCTACAGTCAGGTAGGAAGATACTGGCTTCACAGATGCTAAATTCTCTTTTCAACAAGGATGGCAGGAAAGGGTCCTAGAATGCCAGGACAGACCTAGATCCAAGTGACTCCCTCCCAGAAAAGAAGCCTATGAGGAAGGTCTTATCAATGCGCTCAACGCTGCAAATTCAACTGAACTTATAGTAGAAGATGGATCTCATTCAGTCCGTCTCCACTGCAAGACTCCTCACTTCTCTGCCTTTTTCTATCGCTGGAGTGGTTCTTGGGACAGAGAAGAAAAGAAGTGGCTGTAACCCGTTGAGAGATTCTTTGAATACAGGAACCAGTCTGATAGCTCAACCAGGATTCTTGATCCCTACTCAGGACTCTGTAAGCAGAGAAGCCCATACATACATGATTGTCTCCATCTTTGTCCGTAAAGCCACTGGACAAATGGATGGAAATGGGAAAATATACCTGGCTGCAGCAGAGCCTTTGGCTAAGTCCAGAATCTTTCCAAAGGCTTTTTGGATTTTCAGGAATTGGGATGGTTTGTTCCTTCATCTGCCCTTCCACTAACCAGACCATCTTCCAGAGTGGAAATAATAATAAGAGTGCAGAATAATCTAGAGTTCCAAGAGGGGGCTCTTGGCCTCACGCTCATCGGGCTGTGTTCCTTAGCTTCACAATCGCTGCCCTCAGCACGAAGTCCCTGCATGGCTGAGTCTAACACTGACCCTCGGCCTCTTCCTCCTTCACATAAAGCAGCCTTTGGGGCACTTGTTCGCTCCTTCTGGAAACATTGCTTCCTGCCACCTCCAGGCTCCCTGTTGCCTGGCTGTCCTCTTACCACGCTCTTACCTCCCCTGCCCACCTTGGTTGCTTTTTCTCTCATCCCCACAGTCGTGTTCTGTCTTCTGACAATGTTCCTTCTCTCTCCACACTCACTTTCAGGCTTGCAGCTTTCAATATCATTTGTGCGCTGATGAGCCCAGCCTCCCGTCCCTAGCTGTCTACTTGACATTCTCAAATACGTCCAGACCTGCATTCCTGGCCCTTCTCCCAGATCAGATCTTCTAAGTAAATTGTGTCTCCATCTTTCCAGCAGTTCCAACAAACGTTAGAGCCATCTTTGGTTGACTCTGTGCCCCGTATCCCATGTCGAAGCTAACAGGAAATTCTGTGGCTTTACCTTCAAAATACATCCAGATGCAAAGTTACTGCTAGATGGGAAGGAGCTCTGGTGCTCTGTAGCACTGCGGGGTGAATCTGGTTGACAGTGATTTAGTGTATACTTTCAAGAAGCTAGAAGACAGGGTTTTGAATGAGCATAACACAAAGAAATGGTCAATGTTCAAGGTGACGGATCTGCTGCGCACCCTGATGTGATCATTAAACATTGTATACATGTATTGAAATATCACTCTGTATCCTGCAAATATGCACAACTATTTAATATCACATGTCAATGAAAAGGAAAAGGATAAAAAATACGTAACTCTCAAGAACCCTTGAGAAAAATGTGTGTGTGCATATAAAATAAATTTTTTAAAAAATACATCTAGAATCTGACAACTGTGATCACTCCCTCTGCTGCCACCTGGCTGAGCTGCCACCATCCCTCCTCGGAATGACTGCAGGAGGTCCCTCAGCGTTCTCCCTGTTTCTTTCCTCATCTCCTGGTGGGTGCTCTGTGCCCCACCAAGCGGTCAGAATCATGTTGGAAGGTCTGAGTAGACGCACTCCACTTACATCCTCCGTCAGGGCCCCATCGCACTCAGAGTAAAAAGCAAATTCCAGGGCCCTAAAGCCCCGTTAGCCCTCAGACCTCCTCAGCTATAGCGCACCCCTTCCTCAGGCCCCTCCAGTGTCCCTGGCCACCTTGCAGTTTCCCATACAGTCCTGCCTTGGCACCTGCTCTGCCTTTGTTCAGGGACATCCATGCCCCAGACTGCTACCTGTTCACTCCCTCACGCCTTTCCAAATGTCACCATCTTGGTAAGGTCTTTTGTGGTCACCCTACTCACATGTTCACACGCATTCCCACCCAGAACTCCCAGTTCCCCTTCTCTTATTCTCTTTCATCCTATATATAATTTACAATCTTTTTATGCATTATACACCTTCCTCCAATGGGATGTGAATATTATGGGGAAGACAGCTTTATCAATTTTGTTTCTTGCTGTATCCTCAATATTTAAACAGTGCTTAAGACCCATTTGGTGGCTGACTGATGGTTAAACAAACACCATAATCAAGTGCCTATCCTTCCCCAATGGCTTATCATTCAGGGATACAGAGTTTACCATTTTACAAAGCACTTCTAATTTTTTTAAAGAATTCTTTTTTAAAGAGTTCTTCTTTAGAGTATTGTGCTGAATTCTCCCTGGAATTTATGGCAACTGGCTCTGTATCTGCATTCTCTGCCAAAACAGAATACATCTAGTCCCCGTTTTGGTTGAATAATCTCAGATCAACCCCTGGGCTTCACTTCCACCTATGATGAAAACTGTTCTCTGCTTCTTGGCCTCAAGACACCTGTTCCTCCTTGGAATGTTCACACATGGCCAATGTCTCCATTACAGAGTGGGGTCCAGACCTGGAGGATATTATTCTCTAGAAGTATAATGACCAAAGCTGAGCGTGGAGAGATGTCCACCTCTTCCCCATCACATGAGAAACCTTTTCACCCAGATGAAGGCTGTCTTGGTTTGCGTAGCTGTTGATGCTCGCCCTTGACTCATGGGAACATTTGAGCAGCTCGTTCTTGCTCTCCATGTATTTTTCTGAGGCACCACCCTGTTCTATGTTAAGATGTGAGATTCTTTGCATTCATCCTGCTTACACCACCCTTGTTTGTCCCGGCGCAGGCTGTTGACATCTTTTTAAATCTTGATTCTCTTACGTGGGGGCTGGCTCTACCTCCCAGTTGTGTATATCCACAGATCTAATGAGCAGAGTCAACAGTGTGATGAGGGTGGGCCAGTTTGCATCTGGAATCTTTAAAAGATTGCACTTGAGAGTGTGATTAAGAGCTTGAGATTTACAGCCAAACTGTTGGGACTGAAATCCATCTTTACTATGTGTTATCTTTATGACACTCTGCAAATTAATTAAATTCTCCGTGCCTCAGTTTCTTCAACTTTAAGATGGATTAATAATAGCTTTACTTCATAGAGTAATTGCATTAATTAAATGAGTTGATACACTTAGAGTACTTAGAACAGCACCGGGTGTATGGGAACCACTCCGTAAAAATGGCCTGTTATTTTGCTTGTGGACATGAATGTCCAAATATCTTTCTCCTAAAATGTGCTTCCTGGAGAGGGGCCCAAGCCCTTCCTTTCCTGGAAGCTATCTCTTGGTACCACAGGCCTATCGACTCTCCTTCCTCCAGACATTAGTTTTTTACCACAGAACCTGGCAAAGATCCATTCTGATCCCATTCCGCCCTTCTTGCCCATTTAGTGCATGTTATTCTGGGCCACCAAGATGGACTGTGGGCACTGGGAGAGCAAGTGGCATCGCACAGCAGGTTCTTATTAACCAACAACGCAGCCCAAATGGTAGAGTTGTGAAAGTGCAGTCTATGACACCAAGGCCTCTGCTGATGCCACGTGGATTCAAATTAAAATGCCACTGACTCTACAGCTGCTGTGACTTTGCCTCTTTTCCTAGGTAAATAGATCCCTGACCTGGATCATTCTGCTAAGAACACTAAGACAGGTAATGAATAATGAGGCTGCATTAGAAGAAAGATCAGTGATCCACTGATTGAAATTTGCTGGTGGGGTGTGTGTGTGTGTGTGTGTGTTCGTGCACGCTGTGATTAGCGAATCTCTTCTGTTTGCTCATCATCCGAACCATAATCTTTTTGTTAAAGCCATAATCTTTTAAGCTTTAATTTTACAGACTATGTGGTCTTTAGCTTCATCCTCAAACAGACCTCTAAGGGATAAAGCATCTTAACCACCAAATGGTTTAATTCCTTCTCCAGTTAGTTTTATTGTTATCTGGTTTAGATTTTCTTCTGTTTTTGGTGGGGAAAGGGGGAAGTCCTTTAAAAAAATTCTATCATGGAAGGATCAAATCAGAGTCTAGAAGTTGTAAATGAATTAGTTAAATGCAGTTACCAGTTAGGTTCTCTGAAAGCAGACACTAAGACAGAGTTTCGAGTGCAGTATGTTTTTTAATCAATGCCTATGTTAGTCCATTCTCAAATTGCTATAAAGAAATATGTGGTAATTTATAAAGAAAATAGCTTTAATTGGTTCACATTCTGCAAACTGTACAGAAAGCATGATGCTGGCATCTGCTCAGTTTCTGGGGAGGCCTCAGGAAGCTTACAATCATGATGGGAGGTGAAGGGACATCAGGCACATCACATGGCCAGAGCAGGAGCAAGAGAGAGCAAGGCCGGAGGTGCTACCCACTTTCAAACAACCAGATCTCTCAGAAACTCACTCACAGTCATGGGAACAGCACCCAGGGGATGGTGCTAAACCATTCATGAGAAATCCATCCCCATGATCCAATCAACTACCAGCACCAGAACAAAGCAGGTGGAAGAAGAGGGAATAGCTTTGCTTGCTGAGTCTTCTGGCTCTCTTTCTTCTTCCCATACTGGACCCTTGCTTCTGCTCCTCCTATCCTTGGACATCAGACTCCAGGTTCTTTGGCCTTTGGACTCTGGGGTTGCACAGGTGGCTTCCTGGGGCCTTGTGGGCCTTTGGCCACAGGTGGAAGGCTACACTGTTGGCTTCCCTGCTTTTGAGACTTTTGGACTCAGCCTGAACCACTACTGGCTTCTCTTCCCCAGCTTGCAGACAGCCTATAGTAGGACTTCGCCTTGTGATTACCTGAGCCAATTCTCCCTAATAAACGCCTTCTATATGTACATAGATCCTATTGGTGCTGTCCCTCTGAGACCCCTGACTAATACAATGCCTGTGAAGGGAAGGGAGAGGAAGATGAAGCCAGGCAGTGATGCAGGCTCACCGGAGTCCCAGCCAAACTGGCAAAGAGTTCTGGAACAAATATGGTTCATACTGGGCCCAAACTGCCAGGAATGTATACCACTGCCTCTGTCAGTGGATGTGGGCCTTCCAGGAAGGGTGTGACCTGGGCAAAGTGGCTCTCTGCAGCTGAGGCTGGCCCAGCCCAGTGGAGCCAACAGCTTGAAGCTGCCTGATGGCCACATCCCTGCAGCCGGGCAGCACACCCTTCCTTGTAGGGAGCTTGTGTGTCACCTCTCCATGCCTGCCACATGTGCTTTACAGCCCTCTAGACAGAGTCATTCAGGACCTCTGAACACTCACACTCAGGCAGGGGACACCATGTTAGGGAAGGTGGGATGAGTGCTTGACAATGCTGTGACCTCCCAGTTCTCAGGCCCACTGTCCACCCGAGATGGCTGACTTAGACCTGCCCACCAACGCTGGAGCCACCCAAACAATAGGCACTTGGACTATGAATGAAACGTTTCTGTGTTCAAAATCACCCCCAAGAAAATGGGTTCCAGGAAGTATCTAATTATCTGGAGGACACTGGAAGATCTAAGAGCCATTTAGGAGTTCTGAACAGCAATGATGAGCCACCCCCTTAGGGATATCAGTATGCCTCCCACCTCTCATTCCCCCTGAAGATGTCTTCAGCCAAGAGCCCGAACCTGCTTCTGTCCAAGGTGCTACTTGGGCAGCTGAGAACTCCCTTTAGGGCCTGTTTGATGAATGGGAGGAAGGAAAGAAGCAAACCATTTCCTGCAGAAGCCCCGAGTTCCCCACTGGGCAGGAGATCCATGGGCCAAACACCTATTCTTTCGTTCATCCATTTAATGTTTGTTGAGTGCCTGTTTGTAGTGAACCAAATAGATGAAGCCCCTGCCCTCATAGGCTTGACATTCACTGGAATATATGGTGCATCAGCAAATGGAAGTGACGCCAGCCTTGAAAGCAAACAATCTTACGAGTCAAAGCTCAGAAAGAATCTGGCTTCATAGGGCTTCTCTTGAGCAGGTCCTTTGAATTCATTTTCCCCAGACTCTGGAGTCTGAGGAGGTATGAGAATCTAGACAAGGTCATGGAGCCTGTCTGGTGGGCTGCAAGCCAGTGCATCGGTGCCCACCCACAGCTGCTGGTAGTTAGGAGGACAAGGACAGCATACCCCTAAAGTACCTCTGAGTGTCACCAGGAGGTTTTAGGCAAGAAGCTCCCAGGACTGTGGCAGCCACAGACATGCATCCAGGCCCTTCTTCCCGCTGCCTCTAGCACCAGCCAGCGAGGAAGGGAGCAGCACCCTGGGACTCAAAGCAGCAAGGTTCTGAGGTGTCCAGTGGAGCTGACCTTAGTGGGGTGATCTTTCCTTCTCACAAAGGCTCAGGAGACACTGTCCATCAGGAGACACTGTCCATGACTTTTGTTTCAGGGGAGATCTGGAGAGGCAAATGGTGGTGAAACCTCTGCTGTTGCAAACCAAGACTGGCTGCAGGAGGGCGACTTGGGCTCCCTCTCTGAGGTCTGGAGCCAGGGACTGTCCCCAGTGGGGAAGTTTGCTGCCCACGATCTCTATCTCAAAGCACATACTCCCAGATCCCACCTCTAGCCCATAAGCTTTCTGCCTGTCACAGCAACAACTATAAAAAGAGGGATTTAATAAAAAGAATGGTGGTGTCCCAGCAGGAATTTCTGGTCTGCGGTTAGAGGAGACGGCATGTTACATAATGAAAAGACTGAAGGGCCCTGGGACTTTCTTTTTGATCTCCAACTTCCAAGCCAAATCCCAGGGAGCTTTAAAACTCCTCTCATCTTACTTTAAATCATCTCATTTCAGGTTTTGTTTTCTTGTCTTTTTTTTTCTCCTTCTTCACTTTTAATTGACTTCTCCTCCTAGCATTTCCATGGAGCATCTACCTGGAAATTTGCAGGAAAGGACAGCCAGCCTGCCCTAAGTCATGCTTAGTACTAGTGGTGGGGAAAGATGGGGAAGAAGGGCACTAGTGGGGACCCCACTTTCCAGCCCCACCAGTGGGATGGGTAAGAACACAGACCACAGTCAGGCCATCTACACTCAGGTTCCAACTTCACTGCTTTGTTAGTCTACTTGGGCTGCCATAGCAAAGCGCAGCAGACTGGGTGGCTTACACAACAAAAATTTATTTTCTTACCCTTCCAGAGGCTGAAAGTCTGAGATCCAGGTGTAAGGGGGGTGCTTTATTCCAGCTCTCCTCCTCGCCTTGCAGGTGCTGTCTTCTCCATCCCCGTGTCTTCACAGGCTCTTCCTTGGGTGCACATCTGAATCCTAATTTCCTCCTCTTCTTATTTATTTATGTATTTATGTATTTATTTATTTTGGATTTTGGCTCTTGTTATCAAGGTTGGAGTGCAATGACACAATCTCTGCTCATCGCAACCTCCGCCTCCTAGGTTCAAGCAATTCTCCTGACCCAGCCTCACAAGTAGCTGGGATCACAGGCATGAGCTACCACGCCCTGCTAATTTTTTGTGTTTTTGGTAGAGACATGGTTTCTCCATGTTGATCAGGCTGGTCTCAAACTCCCGACCTCAGGTGGTCCACCCACCTCGGCCTCCCAAAGTGCTGGGATTATAGGCATGAGCCACCGCGCCCCGCCAATTTCCTCTTGTATGGACACAAATCATATGGGATTAGGGCTCACCCCTGTGACCTCATTTTAACTTTAATTACCTCTTTAAAGGCCCTAGCTCCAAATACGGTTGCCTTCTGGGATTCTAGGGGGTAGATACTTGATGATATGAATTTTGGGGAGACAGAACTCAGCCCATGACAACCATGTACTAACTACGTGATCTTAAGCAAGTACTTTTTAGCCTCTTGTGCCTCTGTTTCCACATAGGAAAAAGGGATACAGTGACAGTGCCTACCTAGCTGGGTTGTTGTAAAGATTAAATGAGTTAATGTCTCGTGAGTTAGGTATGAGTTAAAACAGTGTTGGGAACTGTTATTTCAGAGGAAAGCTGGGCAAATTCTCAAGTCTTTCATTCTTACGATCCATGCCCAACTTTGTCCTCAGATTCAGAAAGCATGTGCGGCCAATTACTTCATACCCTTACTGTTCAGATTCCCACAAGCCAAACTGTAAAACCACAGCAGGGTGAACCGCCAGGGCAGCCCAGAGCTCCAGCCAGCTACCCCACTTAGCTCCCCCAGCACCCCGTATCCCACCCTGCCCAATTACAGAGGCTTCAAATATGACAGCAAATTATTTTATTCTCCTCCCACCAAAAAAAGTGACATCTAATTACCTTTTCCTTGATAAGGACCTGGCTCAGCAGTCTCAACAAATACGACACAGAGTGACCCTGCCTGGCTTCCAGGCTACGTCAGAAAAATCAGTAGCGCTGTCCCTTGGTTTGCTCTTTCTCTTTCCCTGTTTCTCTCACTTTCTTGGGACACTGATCTTCAGAGCCTGTAGCCACCATGAAGCGAACCCAGCTACCTGAAGGCACCATGTATGGCTGAAGAGATCATACATGCAGAGAGATACTCAGGGAGCCTCAGATGCTCTCGCCCCAACTGTCTGAATGTTTCCAGCTGGGAAGCCAGACTGAGAATATGTAGTTCGCATATAATTTCAGCCTGCAATCCCCAAGCCACACCAATCGATGCTAACTAGAGCAGAGATGAGCTTCCCCATGGATCGATAAGATCCGTGATTATAAGAATGGTTGCTTTATGCTACCACATTTTGGAGTAACTTTTTAAGCAACTGGCATTACTAGAGCATAAATCGGTAGAGAAAATCCAGCCACTTTCAGACAAGGCATTGTAGGGTGCTTCTCAAGGCCTCTAAACAAGGAAGTGGCTCAGCCCCTCCCTTTGGTGCACTGAGTTATAGATCTATGATAATGAGCTCTACATACTTTTTTATTAGTATGTGTTGTGTGTATGTCATTAAAAACTTCCAGAAGGAACTTTTGTTTGTCAATGAAAGAGTTTCTAGAGTCTTAAAAGAAGACCAAGTCTGGTTATGAGATGGCAGTGCAAGTAAAAAGTGCAATACAGATTAAATTGTGACAAGGGCTGAGGGGAATGTTTATCAAGAAAGAGAGTTGGGTGATACCTACAGTTTTGGGATACTTTATTCTGCAGGAAAAAAAAATACCCTGTGACTCGCCAAAAGGGTCACAAGACCACCCCCATGGCCCACCAGCCCTCTTTTGCATTTTCGGAGTAACTGGACCACTTTTTTCCTTGACTGATCCACTCCGCAGTCTCCAGTGTTAATTTAGGAGCTGGACATCTCAGTCTATCTAGCCTCAGGGTCTCCCAGCACAAACAGGTTATAATCCTGCAAATCCTCCCATGACACCTTTACTAGTTAAGCAGATCTTTTTATCAGGGCAGCTTCCAGCATGTTAGAAATAAGATTAAACGATTATTCTCTTCCCTTTGGGATAAAAGAAATGATGATTGGGGAGTCTTAAGTGTCTGTGTGTTGTCAATCTTTTTTGGGGGGAACAGCTTGAAGAGATGATGATTGCACTCAAGCATCTAAAATTCAAGCCTTTTTCAAGGCAAGTATGTTCTGCAGTGCTCTGCAAGGAGAAACATTACAGAGGGTGAGAGATTAGGCGTTATTGAGAGAAAGAAGCTGGAAGAGGAAGAAATGACCTTGCCAGACCCTCAGCAGTTTGACACTAAAGTTTGACAACAAAGCAGAAATTCACCAGGGAGCAGGCAGCTGGAATATTCCAGCCAGTTGTCCTAGCTGTCACTGGGACACTAGCACATTCTTGGGGAAATCCAGATAAGGCCCCACCTGCTGGGACACAATCAGGTCTTCTGTCTTGTGTTGGATGTGTTGGATGCTTAATTCGTGTGTTGCTTACCTGAGAAATGGAATTTGAGCTTCTGTCCTGGGGGAGAGATGAGAAAGGAGAGAATATTTGTGGGGCTCGAGGAAGCAATAGCTCTGGCCTCCTTTGGAGTCTTCCTTGCAAAGACAGAGAGGGAGAGAATGATGGGGCTTACCAGCCCTCATTACATTTACCAGAGAAAATGTTTGCAAAGCCCAGATATTTTTCAAGGGACCTTAGTTTTCTGCAGACTGAAAATATTACTGACTCTGAAAAGGTTTCTTACTAGAAAAGTAAAACTCTCCAAACTGCCAGATTCTTTTTGGAATGGGTTTGATGTGAAAGGTGTGTTTAGGATCATCTGTTCTCTTTTTAGTGGCCAATGGGGAGTTCATTTTCTAGACTCAGAGCCATCACCATTTGCAGATCACCAAAGGAGGCAAATACCATAATTTCCAGCAAACACAAAAGTAAACCACCGGACTTGCTGTTCTCAAGGATTCTTCTTGATTGACATCTCCTCATGTGTGCCTTCCTCTCTGTGCAGCAGTCATGCAGGATGCTTCAGTGGGTCTCCAGAGACTGCCATTATCAAACCAACACAGGCTCATTTCTCCCTACGTCTCTTAGCTCCCTGATGGTTCCCCGACTCATCCCCTCACCAGTGCCCCTTAGCCCTTAGATCTCACATCCCTGTGTAGATTCGTGGGAGGGTTGCTGGTTGGTTTGTTTAGTTGTTTTTAGCTAAAGATATTGTTTGCCTCGGTACCCTGTTGACCCTCTTGGTCAGAGTGTGTTGGTTCTGGTCCCCTCGGGAATTCCCAGATGCATTCAGTAGATGTTCTTTTTTAGTAGAATTCATGTCCCTTAGGTATGTCCCTGGTATCTTTTTACTTCTAGACTAATGCTTCTCCCATTTTATCGTGCACATGGATCACTGGGGTTGTGGTTAAAATGCAGATTCTAATTTGAAAAGGCTGGGATGGGAAATTCTGCATGGTTCCGGGTGTGGCAGCTCCTGGGTGCTGGGTGCTGCTGCTGCTGCCATACCCAGAACCACACAAAAGAACAGCCTAAGGATCTAGAAATAGAAATTCCATTTGACTCAGCAATCCTATTACTGGGTATATACCCAAAGGATTATGAATCATTCTATCATAAAGACACATATGTTCATTGCAGCGCTGTTTATGATAGCAAAGACCTGGAACCAACCCAAATGCCCATCGATGATAGACTGGACAAAAAAAAAATATGGCACATATACACCATGGAATACTATGCAGCCATAAAAAAGGATGAGTTTGTGTCCTTTGTAGAGATATGGAAGAACCTAGAAACCATCATTCTCAGCAAACTGACACAAGAACAGAAAACCAAGCACCGCATGTTTTCACTCATAGGCGGGTGATGAACAATAAGAACACTTGGGCACAGGGAAGGGAACAACACTCACCGGGCTAGGTGTGGGGATGGAGGGGAGGGGAGGGGGGACAGCGGGGGGGCGGGGAGGAGGGGGAGTGATAACACCGGGAGAAATGCCTGACGTAGGCGATGGTGGCGAGTGGGGGTGCGGGGAGACAGCAAACCACCATGGCATGTATGTACCTATGCAACAATCCTGCAGGATGCAGGTGCACATGTACCCCAGAGCCCAAATACAATAAAAAAAAAAAAGTCAAAAAAAAAAAAAAAACAGCCTGTGGGACATATCCAGTCTTCTGCTTTTTCCATCTTCTCTGGAACCACTGGCTCCACCCACTTTCCTTCAAAAACGCTCCTGTTAGCTGGTATATTTATGAAAGATCATTAGCAGGAGGCATTAAAGCCCAGAAATGCCAAATCTCCTGGTTGCCAATGCAGATCCGCCATGCTCATCAGCTCCTACCCACTCCACTTTAAACATGGATTGAGCTCCTCCCCTGTGGCAACATCAGGCAAGATGCAGGGAGGTGATGGGTTCTGAGGAGCTGTCCTCAGGGAGTTTTATGCACTTGTAGGGTTAGGGACCCAGAAAGCAAACCAGATGAGAGAGCAAGAGGTAAAGGACTTCAGCGCACAATTGTACTAAACCAGTGATACAAACCTCTAGGAACTTGAAAGGAGACTGGGGATGGAACAATCAGAGAGGCTTGATGGAGAAAACGAATCTGGAGCTGAGTTCTAAGATGTGTTGAGAAGAAAGCAATATGAAGAACTCAGGCTCACTGGAGGAATGAGCATGGGACTATTAAGGGCTAACCTGCAGAGAGCTCAAAGTCTATGAAAAAGGAGAAAACTAAGACATTATGGCTGGGTCATGTCCAGAGTGTCCTTTAGTGAGCTTGTAAAAGTGCTTAATGATAGTTCTCTGCTTGTGATCAAACCAGAGCTATAATTCACAGCCTTTGAGGCTGGGTTTCTGATCAGAAAGAGCTGAAAAAGTAAAAATCTATTTCAGGAAGCATGGTTCAACCCATTTTCACTCTCATTCTTGGAGTCTGTATTGACTTTTGAGAAGGTCATTCACAACACACCATGCTTTGGGCTGAAATGGGAAATAGAGTATCTGAAAGTAAACTTAACATTCCAACCATGCTAAGTTATTTTCCAGCCCTGGAGCATACAGGTGAGTTGAGATGAGTTCAAGTGTGTATTAGCCCTTTGGGTTGCTATAGGAGAAATACCCAAGGCTGGATAATTTACAAAGAAAATACGTTTGTTTGGCTCTCAGTTCTGCGGGCTATACAAGAAGCATGGCACCAGCATCTGCTTCTGGTGAGGACTTCAAGGAACTTCCACTCATGGAGGGAGGAGGAGGAGCAGGTATATCCCATGGCGAGAGAGGTAGCAAGAGAGAAGGAAGGAAGATGCTGGACTTTTTAAACAGCCAGCTCTCATGTGAACTAATAAAGTGAGACTCACTCATTATTGGTGGCGGCACCAAGCCATTCACGAGAGATCTGCCCCCATGACCCAAACACTTGCTCCCTCTTTGTCCCACCTCCAACACTGGAGATCAAATATCAACGTGAGATTTAGAGGAGACAAATATCCAAACCAAAACAAGTTATAGGTGTTTTTTGCTTTCTATTTGGTTTTATTTTTTAAACAAGAGAAGCTATCAAATAATCAAATACAGTGACTTGAATTCAGGGTCTTGAATCACACAAGCGGCTCCCATGGGCTCTGGACATTGAAAAAGCCAACACCACAGGCCCATGTTTCTATTGTTCTTTTCTCAGGATGGCAGCAAGTCTGACTCCATAAATACTTTCTCAAAATGAGTGGCTGTCAGCAGTTGAGAACTTTGTGTGCTGACCACCAGCAGCAAGCATGCTCAGCTCTGAAACAGGAGCTGAAAAAGACCATCAAGCCTGTGACTGTTTGCAGAGGCTTAGCTTTCCAATACCTTTAGATTTTACATTAGTAATGTCTATTAGAGATTCAGAATGTATTGGTGTTGGCCAGCACAATGCCCTCTAGAATTCTGCTGTCCAGAAAGGTAGACACTAGCCACATATGGCCACTCACATTTAAATGTATTATTTTTTAATTAAAAATTAATTTCCTCAGTCACACCAGTTATATTTCCAGTGCTCAATAGCCACGTGTTTAGTGGCTACCATATTGGACAGCATAGGTTATAGACTATTTCATCATCACAGGAAGTTCTATTGAGCAGCTGCTCTAGAAACTAATCTCCTAAATTGTCTTGATATCCAGTGGTGGGTGGAGAATCGGCCTGCCAGGGTATGAGCGAAACATCTATAGAAGAAGAACAGATACGTGTCTCTAAGAAGAAAGACTACACCAGTATGATACCAGGTAGACTAAGCTACATACCCACAGCACAAACACTTGGTGGCCAGCCACATCCCTGTGACTCAGGAAGAAGAGGGGGAATTGAAAAGCATGCTTTCTTCTCCACAAAAGCCTCTTTTTCCTGAACTAGCCTGACAACTCCTCCTCTTATCACAAGCCAGGGCACACCCCTTTCTCAAAAGAGCCAAAGCCTCCAGAAATCTTTTCAGGTCTCACTTCCTATTATTATACTTTGTTTCAAGAACTTGCTTTGCCTGCCTACCTCTAAGCTATTGTTTTCAAGTATTTTGCCTGTCACCTGCATTTCTTCCCAGTCCCTTCTCTCTGATGTTTTGATTGGACTTCCTGCTTGGTTTGATCTTGCTTTGCCCTATAAAGATCATTTTTCCAAAGTCACTCAGTGACAGCTCTTCAGGCAAGTATCCTGAAACCAGCATTCTAGAACTCAGGCCTAGAATAGTGTCTGAGACACCCACTTATCTGGGAAGGAGATACAGACATAGCAGCAGTATCAAAATAAAGTTGTATGTATGAGACAGCTGTTGCTGTGTAACAAAAAGCATGGAAATCTCAGTTGCACACAAGAACATTTATTTCTTACATATCTTTTATTCTGGAGCCGAGGACCAAATAGCAGCAGCTACTCAGGGGGAAGTCTTCTCATGGTGATGGCGAAAATACAAAAAGAAAGGTGAAATATTCCAGGCCTCTTAATTCTTGACTCAAAGCTGGCAAACCTTCACTTCCACTCTCATTTAGTCTACAAAGTAATTCACATTGGCATGCTCAGAATCAAGGGGCTGGGAATCAATTTCTACATTTTACAGAAAAAATTACAAAGTTAGCTGAAATAGGGTGTAAGTTCACACTGTGCATGACCACTATCCAGATCTTGGGAAGAGGAAGTAAACAAGCAGTCAGTCATACAGCTCACACTCACTGAGTTCTCATTCTGGGATGAGTTCTACATAGTATCATTTATCTATTGCTGTGTCACAGACTATCCCAAGATTTATTGACTTAAAAGAACAAATTTCATATAGGACATAATTTTTTGGGTCAGCAATTTGAGCTCAACTCAGTGGAATGGTCTTATGATCCGGGCTGCTCCTGGCTGGATTTGTTTCATTGTTTCTGTCTGGGAAGGCTGCACCTCACATTCTCCAGCAGGCTATCCCAGCGTTGTTCATATAGGAGTGGAAAAGTTCCTGTCGTGAGAGTGGGTGCTCAAGCCCTTTTAAAAGCCTAGGCTTGGAACTGAATTCCCAATCATTCTGCCACATCCTATGAATTAAAGCAAGATATCAGATTCAAAAGAGGGAGGTGATTATCACCTAATCACAAAAAAAAAAAAAAGATTCCACCTCTTGATGCAATGAGTGACAAAGAATCTCGGCTTCTTGTTTTGCAGTCTACTAGATGAATCCAGTATATATATTCCATTACTGGAAGTAACATTATAAGGCTTGGTCCCCATCCAAAATTTACCACATAGAGGCAACCTGAGGAGTGACACATATTAAGTGCAGATAGCGTTCAAAAGATATATTTCCTTTCTCAGTTACTCCCTATACAGTGGGACAGCTTTGCATGCCCTGTCTTGATGAGACAGTGTCAAAAGTATGTTGAAGTTACATAATATACTTTGATAGCAGCTGGTTATTACCAACCTAATATCACACCAGCAATTCACTGGGGAAATTCACTGGGTCTGAATTTACTAAGAAAATCCCCATGTATGTCCATCGTCAGTATTACCACCTGTCAGTTCTTTCTAAGGGATGGAGTTGCAGCTGCTAATAACAGCTGTCAATAACAGCTGCAAGCATAACCCTAAATCCCAGTTTCTATAGTTTCATTCTTTCTGGGAGCCAAAATGACTGCAAACATACATTCTGTCATTTATTCCTATGAGGTACATTTATTCAGAAACAGTTGGCCACAAGTGAATGCAAGTAGTAACTCCAGAAATATATATATATCTTTTTCTGAAGTCCCAGTTTCCCACTTCATCCCACCAAGAGTGTTAATGTGACACTTTCTCTTACTTTAGGCGTTGTAAACCTATTTGTCTGATTTATATTTCTTTTGGATTGTTTCTTTCTCCACCTTTATTGAATTCTATTTTTCTTCCTGTTTATCTAGGGGCAGAGTTTATTCATTTTTCCTGAGTTTAGCCCACCTGACCATGTTTTATAGGCTGTCTATGAATTTGTTTTAGTAATAATTATTATATTTTAATATCATTTGCATTCATAAAACATTGATTTTAAACTTATAATAGTCACTAAGTCTAATCAAAATCCATCAGAATTCAGATAGAAAGGAAACCACATTCCAGGCTCTACAGTAAAACATGGCATGATTCTGTTCATCCTCATGTCAGTCCAAAAGGAAGTGCATTATTCCATGTTTCAGCTCAGAAATCTGAAGCTCAGAACAGGGAAGTACCTTTTCTATGTTCCAGGATAGGCATGAAACAGAGCAAGAATAGTCTTCATGTCACTTTTCCTGATGATGAAGCTGTGATGTAAGTTACATATAGAGAAAGAAATTCCAATATTTTTCTCAAAGACACTTATTTTTTGCATTGTTATAAAAGGTGACAAAGGAAGTTTTGAGTTGAACAGAATAAAATCCACCTTAAGGGTAACTATGCAACTTACTTCAAGAGTAGGTGAGTATTTCTTGGTTCTGTTCTCCCGGGTTCTAAGTAGTTCTTCCCAGGAAAACATAAGACAGATTAAGTTTAAGTAATTAGTGCTTCCTTGTAAATCTATAGTCCTTAATGCTGGCACTCTGTTTATACCACAGCCCGAAAAATATAAAATAACTGTGGTGGTCTTGCTCCGTCTCATAAGCATCCTAACCACCAAGTGCCAGGAGTAAGAAATGAGCCGTGTAGATGTGGAGGAAAAACATTTGTTTTCATGATCTTAGTCCCCCAGTTCTACTGAGAATGCCTTGGGTATTTTGATTACAGGCAATATGCCTATTTGATTATTCCTCATCCCTTTTAAAATGCACATGGACTGTCATGTAGAGCCAGCTGAATACTGTGAAACGATCACAGTGAAAAGTCTTAAGGGAGACCTTGGACAAGAACCTGGATTCCTGCTTCTAACTGAGGACTTCCTACAAGGTTATACAAACTAGTAGCAGATGGCTGACCTACTGGCGATCTGCAGACTGATCAGAGTGAAGCCCCGTAGAGCATATCAGATTCTCTTGCTGTCTGCAAAGCAGGAACAAGTCATTTCAGTGAGCTGTTGGCATGCAACAGGCACGTAGGAGAGATCCATGAAATGAAAATATCCATTTGGGATCCATTCTATTCAAATATGTGCCTACCATCAGGATGCGCGTACCTGTCTGTGCTGTTTCTTAGAAGTGGTACAACTAACTGCACATGAGCCATTCTTCCCAACCACCATCTCCTTCATTTTAACTGGTAAAAATATTGTTATTCCATTATGTTGAAATTCTTCATTTTCTTGACTCTCTCATAATCTCCATAGTGTTTCCATATGTAAGTTGTGAGCTTTTGTGAGGAAGACAGAATTCCTTTAATTTGTTCCAGCACTGATTAACCTAACATGATTCTTGGTCATTCTACATGGAAGTCTACTTACACTTTCCATGGACACAAAGGATCCCTGACTCATATTTACTTGGTTGATGGACTGAGGATGGTAAAAAAAAAAAAAAAAAAAAAAAAGGCACAGAATGAAAACAAGTAAATATTCTGAGGGTCAGGGAGATTACGATAAAATAAAGGAACAACAAGCTACAAGAAGAAAAGAAAAGAACAAGTCATACCTGATAACATTATTTTTAATTGTTCCACTAAGTTAATGGAGGGAAGAACACCATGGTGCCCACCCTTGTGAAGGATGTTCAGTTGAGTGATTTGTGAAACAGCGATCACATTTATTGAACAAGGATAAACACAGCATAATAATAAGTGATAAGGATTCTATAAGGAGATATATATTAGCACAGGTGGGAGCAAATTTGAAGTAACTTTGGGGAAAATTGTAATCAGCACTGAGAAGAAAACCTTAAGAAAATACCATCAGCCAGGCACAGTGGCTCACGCCTGAAATCCCAGCACTTTGGGAGGTGGAGGCAGGCCGATCATAAGGTCAAGAGATTGAGACCATCCTGGCCAACATGGTGAAACCCCGTCTCTACTAAAAATACCGAAAAAAAAAAAAATTAGCTGGGCGTGGTGGTACACGCCTGTAGTCCCAGCTACTCGGAAGATAGAGGCAGGAGAATCACTTGAAACCAGAGGCAGAGGTTGCAGTGAGCCAAGATCGCACCATTGCACTCCAGCCTGGCAACAGAGTAAGACTCCATTAAAAAAAAAAGTAGCCTCAACCTACAGAAGTGAGAGCACTCATATCACTGATAAGTAGAAAGAGCGTCAGTGATTTCAGCAAGATAGTGGAACAGTAAGCCCCAGGTCATTCCCCAACGAAGTCATTAACTTAACAACAATGTATGGACCGCAGTGCCTTTGTGAGAACATCAGAAACCAGTTAACACATTGCAGAAACCCAGGTGAATAAAACACACCAAGAAGAGACACATTGGAGGAGGGAAGAAACTTTGTTGGACTTACCTACTACATTCCATCCTCCAAACTCATGCTTCTCCTTCAGGAGGGAAACAAAAGGTGGAACATGCACCTGATGCCTGGATTTTGGGGATGCTTCTCAGGGAGCTGGTTTCTTTCTTGCCTGACTCAGAATGCTGGTGGGGAAAACAGTGGCACACTTTGGATACCTGGGGACCACTGAGAACCAAGGCAGCACTTCAACATGCCACACTACCAGGGAAATTAAAGCATCACAGGCAGACACCAGAGGGAGCCACTGAGTAGAAACGGGGACACCTCTTCAGCAGGGAAATTATAACCACAGGCCCAGAGATGCTGCAACTCCAGTGAAGATTTGAGAGGCCTGCAGAATCTCTTGTGGGGCTAATTGGAAAATATGTCCCCTGTCTGAAGACAGTCCATAGACACTGGGAGAGGTGACTGTTTTTTCAAATGTCCAAATGTTAAAATATCATAAGTCATAAGAAAAAAAAAAGACAGGAAAATATGGCCCAATGAAAGGAACAAAATAAATGAATAAATCTCCAGTAACTGATCAAAAAGAAATAAAGATTTATGAATTACCTGAAAAAGAATGAAGAATAACTATCATAAAAATGTCCAATGAGCTAAAAACACACACAAATACACAAATACACACACACACAGACAACTAAATGAAATCAGGAAAACAATATAAAAACAAAATGAAAGCATCAGCAAAAAGAAACTAGAGAAACTAAACAGAAATTCTAGTGCTAATGAACAATAACTTAATTGAAAAATTCACCAGAAGGGATCAACAGCATACTGTATCGAGCAAAAGAAAGAATCAGCAAACTTCAAGACAAGTTATTTGAAAATAACTAGGAGAAAAAAATTAAAATAAATGAAGAAAAGTGAAGAACTAGTAAGAGACGTATAGGATACATCAAGTGGACCAACGTACACATTATGAGAGTTCAGAAGTAGAAGAGAAAAAGGACAGAGAGCCTATTTGAAGAAATAATAACCAATAATTCCAAAATTTGAGGAAGGTAATGGACATACAAATTCAAGGAGCTCATATAACTCCAAATATAATTAATCCAAAGAGACCTTGCCATCAAACACAGTCATCAAACTGTCAAAAGTAAAGACATGAATCTTGAAAGCAACAAGAGAAAAGTGACTTGTTTCATACAAGAGAAAATCCGTAATATTATCAATGGATTTCTTAGAGGAAGCCTTGCAGACAAGAATGGAGCAGGATGATATATTCAAAGTGCTAAAACAAAAAACTGCCAAGCAAGAACACTGTGCAAAAAACTACCATTCAATAATCATTGGAACATTAAGACTTTCTCAGATAAATAAAAGGTGAGAGGGTTTATCACCACTAGGCCTGACCTGTAAGAAATACTAAAGAGAGTTTGTCAAATTGAAACAAAAGGATTCTAGAAAGCAATACAAAAGTATACAGAAATATGAATGTCTCTGGTGAAGATAAATACATACACAAATATAGAGTCCCATAGTATTGCAATGTTGGTGCAAAATCACTTAATTTTGGTATATAATTTAAAAGACATAGGTATAAGCAATAACTATAAATTATTCATGAGTAAAGAGAAATCATCTTAGAGGCTTAGGTCACAAGAGATCCTGTGAAAAGCCACCATGGTTTGTTCTCATAAGAGATTCCATTTGGAGTAAAGTTGTCCAGATGGAGATGAGGGCGATAGTCAAAGGTTAAAGCATTATACAAAGTCGGAAAATAAGATTAACACAGCTAGTAACTTTGAAGACTTCTGTCCAATAATCACTTTAATAACAATAAGTTTGGGGACAAGAAGAAGCCACCCAAATACTCATGAGATGCCTCTATGTTTGACTTGAATGAGAAAAATTACTTGAGATATATGACATGAATTTGCCAAGTCTGTTTCTGTAACCTTCAGGTCATCTGCCACTTATGCTGATATTCTGATGGTGAAATTAAATAACAAGTTAGGATTAAGGAGACCATTTGAGAAAGAAAAGGATCCAAATTCTAGTTCTATAATGGAATCCCAGACATAACATATAACTGATTCTCTTTAGCTAAAAGGTATCCTTTCCTACAGCAGGATTGCAGTCATTCTTTTCCAGTTGACTCAGCAATATGTAACCTCATTTTATTATTTAACTTTATTTTCATAGCTCTGACATAAGCTAAACTCCATTAATTCAAAAGGATTTTAAAAGTGTCTATACTGGAAAAGTCTACGGCGGAAAAGGACTGACTTTGTGCTACAGCAAGCCAGGATCAAAACATACCCTAGAATCAGATCAGCAAGGAGGGATGGGTTTCAATGGATGGTGCTCTGGAAACAGCCTTCTGAAATTTAGGTCCTGGCCCTTGAACTAATTGTATGGGTGGAACATGTTAGCCGCTTCAGAATAAAAACCAATTATATGAACAACCGCCCTCATTATGTAGGACGTAATCACCATGACAATGTCAATATGTGTGTGAAATATGGATTTTAGGTATTTTATTATAAAAGTATTGTGTGTTGGGCACAGTGCCTCATGCCTGTAATCACAGTACGTTGGGAGGCTAAGGTGGACAGATCGCTTGAGCCTCAGAGTTCAAGACTACCCTGGGCAACATGGCGAAATTGACCCTCTACCAAAAAATAAAAATGCAAAATAAAAATACGAAAATTAGCCAGGCATGCTGGTGGGCATCTGCAGACCCAGCTACTCAGGAGACTGATATGGGAGGACGGCTTAAGCCACTGAGATGGAGGTTGCAGTAAAGTGAGATCACACCACTAGGCTCCAGCCTGGGTGACAGAGCCAGACCCTGTCTCAAAAATAAAAATAAAAATATACTGTGACTGTTTCGCAAAGTAATGTAAGGACACATCCATCATGGAATGTCTAACATAAAGCTATTTATTAATACATCAACTGTTTTGTTAAATACATGAACTTTTTTTTTAAAGTATAGATACTCCTTGACTTATCATGAGATTACATTCCAGTAAACTATTGTAAGTTAAAAACAGTATAAGTTAAAAATGCATTTTTGACACCTATGCTATCAGTTGTTTACCCTCGTGGTCACCTGGCTGACGGAGCTGTGGCTGGCTGCTGCTGCCCAGCATCATGAGGGCATTGTACTACACGTTGCTAACCCAGGAAAACATCGAAATTCAAATTGTGAAGTATGCTTTCCACTGAATGCACAGCACTTTCTCATCCTAGTAAAGTCAAAAAATCTTAAACCATCATAAGTTGGGGATTATCTCTGTATCTGTGTGTATGAGTGTGTATGCGGGCCAGGGGGACCACAGTTTTTTAAAAATTTTTCTAAAATGTGGGCTTCGTTCTCTGAGAAATGTGTGTCTGGCTCTGACGCCGCTGTCCTCAACTGTGGGACCTCAGGCAAGTCCTTCTGTTGTCCTAAGCCTCCATTTCCTTCTCTAGAGAATGGAAGTAACCACACATGCCTACGCAAGATTGTTGGAAGAGTTAGATTTGTCATGCTCATTAAAGACACTCACTCCCCATGCACAGCCTCAAGTGCAGGGTTTAGGGGGGCACCGGCTGCCCTAAGGAAAGTAAGCCTTTCTTCTCTCAGGAAAAGAATTGCAGTCTCCTTTGGAACACTTGCTGTGCATGGAGTGGGTGGAGTCAGCAGTACTTGGTACCGGGCATGCGAAGTTCCACGGCAGGATAGGAGTATTAGCTTCCTGTCGCCTCTATCACAAATTACCACCAACTTAGTGGCTTAAAACAACACAAATGGACTCTCTTACAGTTCCAGATGTTAGAAATCTAAAATCAAGGTGTTGGACTGTATTCTTTCTGGAAGCTTTTGGAGAGAATCGATTTCGTTGCTTTTCTGAGCTTCTAGTGGCCACCTACCTTCCTTTACTTGTGGCCTCTTCTTTGCATCACCCCACCCTCTTGTTTCCATCATCACGTCTCTCACTCATCCCTCTGATCCTCCTGCTTCTCTCTTATAAGGACGCTTGTGATTACATAAGGCTCACCTGGGTAATCCAGGCTGACCTTCCTATCCCAACATCCTTCATCACTTCTGCAGTCTCTCTTATAATGTGAGCTAATGTATCATCAGATTCCAGGGATTTGGATATGGACGTCTTTGCAGGCCCATTATTAAATTGGTCATACCAGGCACTCTGTTTTTATAGGAGACCGTCAAACAGATTCTTTACATCACCACCCAGCTCAGCACAAGGGAAAAAGAACAACTCTGCTGCAGGATGGGTGTCCCTGACAACAGTGCTGGCATGCTGAAAGGCTCCAAGCACCCCGTCCTGGAGAGCATTTTAAACAATGCTAGGCCTGGTCCTCCAACTCTTAGGGCTGTTTGGATTTGAAAACTGGACCATGTAAACTTTGCCTCCTATGCAGAAGTTTACTTTCACACTGGGTTGTAAGCTCTTTCAAGATATGGACACCCTTCCATTTTATTTTTGCTACTTGAGAAAAATAGTTGTTTCGGTTTTTTTTTTGTTTTGTTTTGTTTTTGTTTTTTTGAGACACAGTCTCGCTTCGTCACCAGGCTAGAGCGCAGTGGCACGACCTCGGCTCACCGCAACCTACCCCTCCCAGGTTCAAGCAATTCTCCTGCCTCAGCCTCCCGAGTAGCTGGGACTACAGGCGCGCGCCACCACGCCCAGCTAATTTTTGTATTTTTAGTAGAGACGGAGTTTCACCATGTTGACCATGATGGTCTCGATCTCTTGACCTCGTGATCCACCCGCCTCGGCCTCCCAAAGTGCTGGGATTACAGGCGTGAGCCACCGCACCCGGCAGAGAAAAATAGTTTTTTTAATGAAATGTGTGTAAGCATAGACTTTTGAGTCGTTCAGCTGGCTCCATTTCTGGGCATATGCAGATTTATCAGTTTACCATGATCCCTGGCTTTCCACATCTGTAAAATGGAGCATGTTCTCAGCCAGGGCTGACATAATAAAATACCACAAACTGGGTGGTTTAAATAATGAAAATTTATTTTTTTCACATTTCTAAAAGCTAGAAGTTCAAGCTCAATGTATTGGCAGGGTTTATTTCTTCCGAAGTCTTCCTTTTTGCCTTGTAGGTGCCTTGGCTGTCTTCTCCCTGTGTCTTCACATGGTCTTCACCTTGTACATATCTATGTCCAAATTCATTCTTATAAGTCATTTTGGATTAGGGTCCACCTAATGACCTCATTTTAGTATTATTGTTTTTAATTGTACTTTAGGTTCTGGGGTACATGTGCAGATCATGCAGGATTGTTGCATAGGTACATACATGGCAATGTGGTTTCTGCCTCCATCTCCCCATCACCCATATCTGGCATTTCTCCCCATGTTGTCCCTCCCCAACCTCCCCACCCACTCTATCCCTCCCCTAGCCACCCCAACAGACCCCAGTGTGTGATAATCCCCTTCCTGTGCCCATGTGCTCTCATTGTTCAACACCTGCCTATGAGTGAGAACATGCAGTGTTTGATTTTCTGTTCTTGTGTCAGTTTGCTGAGAATGATGGTTTCCAGATTCATCCATAACCCTACAATTGACACAAACTCATCATTTCTTATGGCTGC